>CAUYLG010055782.1:0-123649 GCA_963573385.1 Cacajao melanocephalus | reverse complement strand
TTCTAGAGCTGTAAGTCCAGGACCCCTTCACGTGTCATTTCTAGAGCTGTAAGTCCAGGACCCCTTCACGTGTCATTTCTAGAGCTGTAAGTCCAGGACCCCTTCACGTGTCATTTCTAGAGCTGTAAGTCCAGGACCCCTTCACGTGTCATTTCTAGAGTTGTAAGCCTTTAAAGGAGCAGGGATTTTCTTTGCTGGGGAGTGCTGTTGTTAGGCCTCTATTCTGCTGCAGCTCCTGGCCGAATAAACCACCACTTCCTTCCCAGTTCGGTGTTTGAGAGATTTGTTTGTGATCTTTCCTACTTCAAACAGATTATAGGTGGTAGATGGATCTACAATCATGGGAATGTGTGAGATCAACTGCCGAAAAGTACATATGTGTAAGAAAAGAGTACTTCAAATCGAGTTATGAGAAAATTCAATATTTCAAGATAAATAAAGAAGAAAGCTCACGTGTACAGCCTATATACAAGTTGGAAGTGGTTATGACAGAGAAAATTACATTACAATTAACCAAATTTTCTCTTTGCAAGGCACTGTCCTAATTGTAGATGCTTGAGAAAATAGAGATGTAATCACGGATACCCAGCAGGTATTTACTCAGGTTCTTCACTGCAAAAGTCACATAGAAGGTGCTGCCTTAATGTTTGTAACAGATTTCCAAACTAATGTCTCTTATAATGTCCTTGTGTATTAAGACTTCCATAAAACCATTACAATTTATGTTTATTTTGTCTGGATGTAAAGCAGACAGCATGTCATATTACATGCATTACTAAAATTCTTGCAGCCTTATGTATACAGATTTGTGAATTTTGAGTGATTTGAAGTTCATGAATATTTTGAGGTTGGTTTGTTTTGTCTTGTTCAAAGCCTAGATATCATGGTTCTGCAGTTTAACATGTTTCTTGAGAGGAAAGAAATGTTTAGATTTCTAGCTAGTTATAAAATTGTCAGAGAGACTAGAAGTTAAACATACAGAGAAACAAAGGTTGCACATCTGGGAAAATAGTAGAAAAGCATTTATATAATCTAAGCAAATAAATTCAGAGTGTTTTATTTTTAATCAAAACTCTAAAGAAAGAAAGATTTCCTTTTGGAAAAATTAATGAATATTGTGGGCTTAGACATAAAATAATTGTTAATTGCTCCATTTATTAGAAATCATACCTCAAAAGTTTTTTTATTAGTAATACAATAGCAATAAAGATAAAAATATATACAGATATTTGATTTTGATGATTTCAATCTCCTATGCCATTTCCATAACAACCTAATTATTCACACCTGTCAAACTGATGGGTGAGAATGTCAACTTGCCCTTGAATGCCAAGGACTATTTTCAGACCCTTGAGTTTTCTCACAAATTCAATCCATTTTGCACGCTTCTGACATGCCTTTTAGAAGACCAATTTGCTTATATCTCTTTCTTAAAACCTGTTTACTGAAATCCTCATATATTAGCTTGGCATTCAGTCTTCTGGTCTTGCCATGTCTCACTTTAAAGCTGTTTCTCCCCCTACCCACCTTTTCCAATGCAATCCCTATGTTATAATATGGCTAATCTACTTGGGGTTTTTTAATGTATTCCATGTAATTGCTATCTTGAAGTATTACCTATGTATTTCAATCTCTACACTGTGATCACCCCATTGTGCCATCTACTCAGTGACATGTGTTCCCTTCTTCGAACATATGTCTTACGTGTCTTTGTCCCCCACCTATTACCTAGACTGGTGCCATATCATAGACAGTAGGTTATCAATAAATGTTTCTTGGTTAATGAGATGATTAGTATACAGAATGCTTTTGATGAAAAGGGTAAAGAAAGTCATCAGAGAGGTTAATGGAATTAGGCTTAGCCCTGGGTGTCTCTGCCTTCAAAACTCATGTCTTTTACACTATTCCATGCCAATTCCCACAGAATAGTGTTTGTGTTAGTCCATTTTCTGATGCCATAACAGAAGACCAGAGATCAGGTAATTAATTATATGGTGGGTTAGAAAAGGATTCACAACTAGAACCCAGTGCTCCCCATTTCCCTAGTGCTTGATAGGTTTTTAAACATTTATTGAGATAGTTGCAGTTTCATCGAATTATTTTTGACTCATAACCCATAACTGGTGATATTTCTTACTTTGTAAAATGACTTTCTTCTTTCCATTTTGTATCTACAATTCAGCTTCAGTTTCTCTCTATTCATTTCCACTTCTCCCTTTTGTTTTAAATGTAACCCATCAAAATAAACTTAGGTAGGACTGTACTGAATATTGTCTTCTATAAAGGGCATGAAAGTCTCCTGCATGTGAAATGGAGGTAGTACTAAATATAGAATTAATTTAGCAAGCTGACATCTCACCAAGTGACCTTTTTACCACATGCACAAATTGGTGTGTGTGTGTATGTGTGTGTGTTTGTGTGTGTCTGTGTGTGTATGTGCATGGTTGTGTGCATGTGTGTTTGTGTGTGTGTATGTGCATGTGTGCATTTGTGTGTGTGCATGTGTTTGTGTGCGTGCGTTTGTGTGTGTGCATGTTTTTGTGTGTGCATGTGTGTGCATGTGTGTCTGCATGTACATGTGTGTCTGCACATTGTAGAGAATGGCATTTTCACATTACCACAAAAACACTTTAAATCAAAGCAATTCACAATTGCCCCACAGGAGAAGGAGCCATGGGATTGTTATAACTGACTTCTGTCTCTGACTCTCCATTCCTGTTAGTCTTGTTTTGTGTTTCTGAAGCCAGATTTACGTCGTAGTAGAGCCATAAATGATGACAATAAGCTGGCAATGCTGGCGTCTACGAGGGTGGAGAGGTCAATAACATCTGTATATTCTTGTGTTACAAGGGCAAGGGGTCGCTAAATGTTGAGTAAAGCCAATTCCAAGCAGAACGCGCTGAGTGGCTGGAGAACAAAATCTGTCAGCCTCCAGACCTCCAGTTCCAGAAGGATGATGGGTCTTTGTCAGTCTCGAGGGAGCTTTGGAAGTGTTCTAGCCAGGCTCTTTCGTGAATTGTCATTCAACCTACCTGCCTACTCCCTCGGCTACTCTATCCCAAGTTCCTGCCCCTCGGGTGGATCCACTGCATCAAACAACTCTCCAGAGAGAACCATGCACATCATCGCCTGTGCCTATCTGTATGGTACCTATTCAACCACAGCCTGGCGTAAAACCTTGTAGAAAAGTATTTCTTTAAAATGCCTATTTTCTGATTATCCTTTTTGTGTGTGTGGCTTATTTTTAGGAAGCAGATATTTAAATTTTAGATGATCTTTTCCATAACAATGCAAAACACACACACTTCATTCACATTATTGATAGGGCTCTGCCCTGATGATCTAATCACCTCCCAACAGCCCCACTTCCTAACACTCTCACGCTGGCGATCAGGTTTTATCGCAAGTTCTGGGGGAGACACAAACGCTGAGACCAGAGCAGTGAGCAATGCAGCATTTGTCAAGGAAGCCTAAGACGCTTACTCTGTTAGCAAGGAAGATCTTCCTGGTGAATGTGAACATTCATTTCAGGATTCAAGAGTTGATTAAGAGTAAACAATTGTAAAGACTACAGAAAGCACAGTGGCAATGCTTTTAAAAACAGACTACTTTCCTGTTTGAGTAAGAGCAAGAATATTAAATCAGAAGCATCAGCCAGTTGACATTCCTGCACTGGTGTGGGAAGAGGGCAGACATTCCAGCAAGCAAGCGCTCAGCTACCCAGCTCATCTTCAGTCCACTGGACTCTGAGGCCAGATAATTAGATTCCTTCTCTTCTCCCAAATTTATATTTCATCACAAAGCCAAACGACCTTTCCTGTCAGTGCAACCAACAAAGATGGCTGGGCAAGGAAATTATATATTGCCACCACAGACTGATTTTTTTTTTTTAATGCCAAGCTATGCAGCTCGGCTGTCAGAGCAATGAAGTGAAAATAAAATTAGGGGCCAAATGTCTAAACCCTCAAGAAATGTCATGGATAAGAAGAAAAAAACAAGTAAAAGGTTTTCCTTATTTTTTTTAATGTTTAAATATATGAATTTTGTTATCAGTGCACTGAAAATGGAATCAGTGACCCGTTGGACCGAACGCTTCTGTTCAAGAAATGCCTTGAACTTTAAATAAACTCCGTGTTCTTTTCCTTTGGATTAATTTACTTGCAGATGTGTGACATTGCTTGGGAATATATGCCCAGCTGGAAAATACAGACAGAGGCAGGGCAGAACCTAATTTTCTTACGATTCAGACTTTGCTGAACAGACAACATAGCTTTCAAAAGAAACATGAACTCCTCTTTCTTATTCACTTCAGGGACAGAGAGATTGAATTGAAGGCAGAATTCAGAGTTTCCTCCAGTGACCACAAAATCGCATTTTAAAATCTTGTTGTGTTTTGTTTTTGCTGCTGTTTTGATTTTTCTTTTTCTTTTCCTCAGCAGGCTTGAGAATTTCCAAGTGGCCCTGTCCTGCTGCTTCTTTCTTCATTCCTGCATTTATCAGCAGAGGATGCAGTCAGGGGCTATGCAGCCATAGGGAATTCACATCACCTCTCTGGGCCTTTGCTTTCTCTCTGTAAACTGAGGGCATGGGGCTAAATAATTTCCCGTCTGGTGGTTGGTCTATTTTCTAGGTCTATATAGGTTTACTATTGGGGTACCCCTGTGGGGGAGGTAGAATCTCTTCACTATAGCCCCAAATACTAGAGGATCAATTAGTCAGACAGCCAAAGAGATCATTCAGCGTCAATGTGTGAAAGAGGCCGGGGTGTGGGCCTACCTGTGCTCCAAGACCCTAGCACCTCCTTGCCCCTCTCCTATCAGATGACTTTTCTTCTTCTGTTTTCAGCTTGGTCTTCTATAGATTTATACTACACTTTGACTGGTATATAAACAAAAGCAATTTTCATTACCATAAAGGATTAGAAAGTGAAACTTCAAAAACCTAAGTTCATGCAAGTATCTTCACATCTTAGAATATTAGGGGAAATGTTCGTATTGGATGTTGACTCATGTCAAATGGCCAGACGTACAATTATGACGGTTACCATCCCATTTGTGTATTACCTCCTTATTAGAAATCAATAGTTTATTGAATGTTTTTCACATTATTTTTAAGAATATTTTCAATTGTTGGACACTAACAATAACAAAGTTTTAAATTGTTGGTAAAATAACTTCTATGCGTAAATAACCTCTGTTTTAGTGAAGTAACTTTTGTTTATTAATAACGCTAAATCTTACTCACGCTCCTTTCAGCAGAGTGAATTACAGGACTATGGGGTGTATTAATTTGCTAGGTCTGCTGCGAGAAATTACCATAAACCAGGTGGCTTAAAACAACAGGAGTTTATTCTGCAGGCCAGAAGTCTGAAACCCAAGTGTCAGCAGGCTGTGCTCCCTCGGAAGGTTCAAAGAGAGGTTCTTGCGTGACTGTTCCCAGCTTCTGGTGTCTGCCTGGCAGTCCCTGGTGTCCCTTGGCCTGGCCTGTCTCAGCATCACTCCAGTCTCTGCCTCCGTCTTCTTCTCTGTGTGTGTCTGTCTTCCCTCATCAGCACACCTGCCAGTGAATATAGCGCCTACCCTAATCCAGGAGGATCTCAAGATCTTTACCTTAATGACATCAGCAAAGACTATTCCAAATAAGATCCTATTCTTAGGTTCCAGGTGGACACATCTTTTGGGGGTCACCTTTCAACCCACCACACAGGGAGGGTCATGGAGCTCAAGTGAAGAAATAGCAGCTGAACCTCAGAAGCTACCAGAAATAGCAATTAGGGAGCCAAAGCTTTGGAAACAAAGCTCATTTTCTCAGCCCTCCTCTCTCCTTCCAGGTTGCATTTCTGCTTGATCTGCTTCTCTTTGATTGTCAGCATCAATCACTTTTCTCTGCATCCTGTGTCAGCTTAGGACAGAAGAAGATCCTTACACTTACATGCATTTAGCTCAGAGCACACGGAGAGTGGCGAACCTCCGTCTCAATTCTGCCTTCCTGAGAAAAAGAGTCTCGTGGGCTAGTGTAGGTTAAACCTCTATCACGAGTCCCGTCAGCTGTAGTTGAGAGGTGATCAGGTAAGCAGGTGCTGGAAGGGAAAGGCATTCTGGATTTAACAACGTATTTTGAGTGAAGTCACAATGCATGAAACTTAATGAAGTTTCCAAATACTCTTTCTGATGTTGTTCACTGAAGTTCCTTAAGTACTATTCAAATAGCGCTTACGTTTTAAAAACTATTCCCCAAGTACTTCAGAGCCATCTGAAATGTTTGCTGGGTTTGCTTCCCTGACACCTACGATGAATCATAATTTACTCATCAGTTTTTGTGTTCTACTCTCATTAATAAGGGGCCGTGAGGAAGGTCAAGGTGGTTTGCAGTGGCTTTTCTTGAAAATCTTTCAGAAGACTCCAAGCTGTGTTGCCTGCAATTAGGTCGGAAGGCTCCTTTCAGTTCTGTAAAATGTCCTGTTGGTGAGTGGTCTACTGGGCCTGTGAGATGGGATCCCTTTCTTCTGGAAAGAGGTCTCTCTGTGGCAGGAATAGAGGAATATGTTGTGGAAATGAGAGTGTATATGTGCTTAGAGGTGAGGCGGTGGTGTGAATTAGCATGACGGGAAGAGAAGACCCGTTCAGAAAACATGACGGTAAGAGAGGGAAATCGGAAGCGATGCACTGATAGGAAACGGAGTCAAATACGATGGCCACAACTGAATAAAAAATGCAGTCCTTTTCCTTGACAGATCAGTGAGCCTTCAGAAGCGTGAAGCTTGCTTGCATTTCAGCCATGAAATGTGAACATGGAAGGACAGACCCCTGTGGCCCCTCTTCCAGGTCTCAGAAGGATAGAACGAACAACTTTAGAGTCTTAGTGTAAAATACAGACCTGGGGCCTGATAGTAAAAGTGCAACAGGTTCAAGTCTTATCAGACAGGTCTGGCATGGGTAGGGCGAAAAATGGGTTGCTTGAGAAAAGCAGCATTGTTGATTTCATTCACCAACTGTGGTGACAAGGCTGTGTGTGTTAACTGAGGTCACCAGGAGGAAAATGTCAGGAAGACTGCTCTCCTGTTATGGAAATAGGCTTGGAAGTCAGAGAAGGAATGTCTGGTAAAGGCTATCGCCTAAGTAGGATGACCTGACAGTCGATTTAACAGATTACATCAATTACCTGGATAAACTTACATGAGAGTGGTATTGATATGGCCATTCCATGCTTGGGACTCAGCTGTGTCCCTCCAAAATCCATGTGGAAGCCTTAACCCCCAGTGTGACTGTACTTGGTTACAGGGATTTTAGGAGGTAATTAAAGTTAAGTGAGGTGATAATGGTGGGTCCTAATCTGACAGGTTTGGTGGCCTTCTGGGGAAAGGAAGAGAGAGAGCTCTCAGCCTCTCACATAATTTGGAGGCAGAAGATCCAGCCTGCGGGCTAGTCAATAAAGTGAGTCACATGAAGATTTTGGTTTCCCAGTGCGTGTAAAACCTACGTTTACACGGTACTGTAGTCTATTAAGTGTGCGAGACATCACATGTGCTTTTTAAATGTTCTGTCTCTGTGCACACGCACACAGAAAAGGCCGTGTGAGGACACGGCAAGAAAGCTGCACCTGGAAGCGGAGAAAGGAGCCCTCACCAGAAACTGGTCTGCGGGGGCTTGATCTGTGACCTCCAGCCTCTAGAACTGTAAGAAAATAAACCTCTGCTGTTTTGACCACCAGACTTACGGTATTTTGTTCTGGCAGTCTGAGAAGACTGGTACATATAACCATAGCCATAATCACGATGTTTAGCGTATGTTTACATCTCTTTTATTTATACTATGAAATTACCCTGACATAATGCTCATATTTAAAGATATTACCTACTTTTTTTTTGTTTGTTTTGGGATGGGTGTAGCATTTTGTGGGTAGTTGGATTTTTGATCAAAGTTCAGAATCAAACTGCCAATATAATGGTACTGTATGAGAAAAAAAGATAAGGAATGAAAGATAGGGATACTATACAGTAGGAGATATCCCTCAGGAAACCCATGCCAATAGCTCTTCATTTTCCTCCTAAATGAAGATGTAGCCTTATTGATCGTTGGTTTCAGCAATGTGTCGAGAGAGGCGCTGACGTCTGCCCATAAGTGGGCAAATTTTTAGGATGCTCTTCCTGAATGAGTATAAAAGGCTGTGAAATAGGAAGAAACTGAGATACTCTGATCTAGCAATACCCTTTCTGATGTGAACCACATCTGCCTATATATTTGGCTAAGTAAACTGGGAACTTAATCTAATTTTGTAGTGTTTATCTTTGTGTAGTAGTTTTTTCCTGCTGAATTCTAAGTCCACCTTAAGTAATAGGCTTTTAAATTCATTTGTCCATTCTGGTTTCTATGCTGGGATCAAGATGGTGTCATTTTCGTATAGATAACAGGGGCACTTTTTTCCAAGGAATGATATATTTATTTTGGATAAAATTGACTATGTTAATTTCCAAATCCCCCTTGGTAAATTCATAGGAATAAAACAGATACTTTTGGCAGATGAAAGAAGGATTGCTAGGTACACGGGGAACTTTGAAATTCAGAGACAAAAGAAAAAGTGTGTAAACTAGCTTTAGAGTTTCACAGTGAAGGAGCTTAAAAGGGAATGTTTTGGAGATTCAGATGCTACAGCCTGGGTAGAGGCAACGTGCTGGGTAGTGCTGGGTACGTTTATTTAGAAGTCATTTTGCACTTTCCGTTTATGATCTGTGTGTTGAAGCTATCCACCGGATTCTTACCTATGCTTTTCTTCATAGCATGCATTTTACTTGATGTTAATTGATTCAAAATTATTTTTCTAGCGATTATTCATGCTGATGTGCTCAAGCTTTATTGTTTGATCTAAAAACAGTGATAGGTAGGATGTCTTGAGTAGTCACCCAGGCACATTCCTGAATCTTCACGGCAATTCTAGGAGACAGTCAATGTTACCTTTTCACAGCTGGGGACACTAGGCCTTAGAGTCGCCAGGCGTTAGACACTAGGAATTTGTCCAAGGTCACACACAACTAGTAAAAATACTAGAACTGGGATTTGAACCTAAGCAGTTGGGCTCTAGGCCTCCTCCACTTATCCAATTTTATCAAACCAGCTAACACTGTACATTGCTTTATTGGAATTACACATTGTATTCTCAAGTGCAACTTAGATTCAAGACACCACATGTACTTTTTATGTTCTGAAGTTTTACATCTATTCCTACAAATTAATGTATTTTAATTATAAAGTCAGTGTAGCATCTAGACATAAAAAAATGGGTGTATTACCTTGAACCACCCAAATTTTACCAGTAGGTGGAAAAGAAGTATGGCTACATTCTGCGTTTCCTCTCTGACCCTCTAGCACAGGGCATGGAAAGAATATCAATATCAGCACATATCCAACTCACAGATGTTTGCCTTTTCCTAAGGCTCCCCGGGGCCTTAGCTGTGACCACGGTGCACATAAAGCAAGTGACAGGGCAAGCAAGCCACAAGGAGAAGGGGCTAGAAGTACAAGAAGGCTGAATGTATGTGAGAGGTAGACCAAGGGCCAGAGGCCCAGAGTCACAGTGGACACCTGCAGTGGGAGGGTCCTACAGCTAGTGGAGATCGCAAGAAGGCAACTCTTACCACTGAAGTCTGTTATGCCTGCTACATAAACTGCAAACATAATTTGGAGGCAGAAGATCCAGTTCGAGGGCTGGTCGTGTAGGAGTTCTTGGGAGAGGGCAGTACACGCATGACTCAGAAATATTTTGAGTTCAATTTCAGACCAGTGCAATAGAAAGAACATTTCAATAAAGTGAGTCACATGAAGATTTTGGTTTCCCGACGCATATAAAAGCTATGTTACACCTACTGTAGTCTAAGTGTGTGGTAGCATTACTAAAAAGTACTCTACCTACCTTAATTAAAAATACTTTATTGCTAAAAATGCAACCAATAATCAAAGGCTTCAGCAAGTCATAAGCTTTTCCTGGTGGGGATCTTGCCTTTATGTTGACGGCTTCTGACTGATCAAGGTGTTGGATGCTGAAGGTTAAGGTTGCTGGCAATTTCTTAACATAAGACAACAGTGAAGTTTGCTGCATCAAGTGAGTCTTCCATTCAGAAAAGGTTCCTTTGTTGCATATGATGCTGTTTGATAGCATTTTTGTAATATTAAAACTTCTTTCTAAGTTGGAGTTAATTCTCTCAAGCCCGGCCACTGCCCAATCAACTAAATTTCTGTAATACTTTAAACCTTTTATTGCCATTTCAACAATGTCACAGCATCTTCACCAGGAGAAGATTCTGTCCCAAGAAACCACTCTTTGCTGATCCATAAGTACCGATTCCTCATCTGTCAAAGTTTGACAATGAGATTCCAGCAACTCAGTCACAACCTCAGGCCCCACTTCTAATTTTAGTTCTCCTGCTATTTCTACAACATCTGCAGTTACTTTCTCCACTGAAGTCTTCAACCCCTCAGTATCATCTGTGACAGTTGGAACCAACTTCTTCCAAACTCCTGTGAATGTTGACATTTTGACCTCCTCCCATGAATTTCAAACGTCCTGAATAGCATCCCAAATGTTAAATTCTTTCCAGAAGGTTTCCAATTTGCTTTTCCCAGATATATCAGAGCAATCACTATCCATGGCGGCTGTGGCTTTATGAAATATATTTCACAAGTCTTATTAGACTTGAAAGCTGAAATGACTCCTTGATCCATGGGCTGCAGAATGGATGCTGTGTTAGCAGACATGAAAACAACATTCATATCCTTGTGTATCTCCCTCAGGGCCCTTGAGACAGGTACGTTGGCAAAGAGCAGTCATATTTTGAAAAGAATCCTTTTTTTTTCCTGAAAAGTAGTTCTCAACTGTGAGCTTAAAATATTGAGTAAACCATATTAAAAGATGGGCTGTCATCCCAGGTTCCTTGTTCCCTTTACAGAATACAGATTTAGCATAATTCTTAAGGATCTTTGGATTTTTAGAATGGTAAGTGAGGATTGGCTTCAACTTAAAAAGTCACTAGCTAGGTTGGGTGCTGTGGCTCATGCCTGTAATCCCAGCACTTTGGGAGGCTGAGGTGGGAGGATTCCTTGAGCCCACGAGTTCGAGACCAGCCTGGGCAACATAGTGAGACCTTGTTTCTACTAAAAATGCAATAAAATATTTTTGAAAAATGAAAAAAAAATTACAACAGCTATATTAGTCCTTCACAAGAGAGTCAGCCTGTTCTTTGAAGCTCTGAAGCCAGTCACTGACTTCTTTCCAGTTAGGAAAGTACACTTAAATAGGAGATGCCATTTGCCTCTGATGGAATCTTCTTTCAATAGGAGGCTGTTCTGTATAGATGGAAAATCAGTTGTTTAGTGTAGTCGCCTTCATCAATGGTCTTAGCTAGATCCTCTGGGTAACTTACTGCAGCTTTTACACTAGTAATTGCTGCCTCACCTTGCACTGTTACGGAGATGGCTTCTTTCCTTAAACCTCATGAACCAAGCTTTGCTAGCTCGAAACTTTTCTTCTGCAAATTCCTCACCTCTCTCAGTCTTCATAGAATTGAAAAGAGTTAGGGCCCTATGCTGGATTAAGCTTTGGCTTAAGGGAATGCTACAGTTGGTTTAATTTTCTGTGCAGACCACTCAAACTTTCTTTAAATCAACAGTTATGTAGTTTTGCTTTCTCACATCGTGTGTTCACTGGAGTAGCAGTTGTAATATCCTTCAAGAACTTCTCCTTTGCATTCACAACTTGGCTAACTGCTTGGTGCAAGAGGTCCAGCTTTTAACCTATTTTGGCTTTCGACATGCTATCCTCGCTGAGTTTAACCATCTCTAGCTTTTGATTTAGAGTAAAAGATGTGTGACTCTTTCACTTGAACACTTACAGGCTATTGTGGAGTTATTAATTGGCCTAATTACAATATTGCTGTGTCTTAGGCCTGAAGAGAGGGAGACAGATTCAGAAATGGCTGGTCAGTGGAGCACTCAGCGTTCATGCAACATTTCTGGATTAAATTGTTTGTCATCCATGGGTGCCTCAGAACAATTATAATAGCAATATCAAAGATCACTGGTCACAGATCATCAAAAGAAACATAATAGTAATGACCATTTGAAATCACAAGAATTACCAAAATGTGACACAGTGATATAAAGTAGGACATGCTGGGAAAATGGTGCTGATGGACTTGTTTGGGGCTGATTGCCGCAAACCTTCAATCTGTAAGAAATTTAATATCTGCAAAGCACAATAGATTGAAGCAAAATAAAATGAGCTAGGCCTGTATTATCAAACCAATGCTTGCTGTAGCAATGGGGACTGCGCCTTGGTTAGTTCAATTCTCATCTTCAGAGATCTGGAGTGCATCTCACCGAGAGTCTGTACAATCCCTGTTAGAATCTTGAGTTCAGGGTAAGAAAAAGGGGTGAAATCATGAAGGACTGGACTGTGGCAGGACAGTAGACTCCCCTGTGCCCGAGGCTGCTCTTCTCTAACACGTCGAAGTAGATCGTGTCTTGAGAAGGAGTGTCTGTGTTCAGAGCAACTGCTGTTGTGTCTGCTCTTCAGGTGACAGATGGTCGGTTTCTCTCTGAATCATAAGCAGTGTTTGCCATCCTAAGACTGTGGACATAATATGTGATAGGAAAGTTTTATTTGAGGCCATGTAATATGGCTTTATCGTTTTGTTTCCTGATTATGAATCCTATCAAGATGACTGCTGGAATGCCTGTGCAGGGAACAGAAAGGGGATGTCAAGGAAGAAGTGACCAGCAAATCCTGATAGAAGTTTAAATTCCCTGACAGTCCGATAGGAACAAAGACATTATCAGCTGCGTATAGGAGCACATTATTAAAACACCCACTCAGGTTTTGAAATACTCATTTAAATAGTTCAATTAAAGCCCAATTACAGAAACGTTCCACACGAACACTGAAACATCTATTTTATTACGGGTCTGCATATCAGTAGCGTTTAAGTTTTAAAGATGAAGATGAACTGCAGTGTCTTTTAAAGAGTGCACCAAAAGGGAAACCCCACAAAATAATCACCGCTGCTTCAAAGGGATTTCTGCCTTGATTTGAGTTCCAGTTGTCTCCTTCACAATAACAGAAAGCATCATCAATAGAGGATGCCTGTGATTCAAGAAATAGTAATCTTAGGCACACTAAACTATAAAATTTGAGTTTTTGCAACTGTTCAAAAGTTAACTGAAGATGAACATGCATATTATGAGTGTCAGTACTTTTATTATATGCCATTTCATTATAGGTTATTTTTAAGTATTCATTCAGACGTATATTAATTTATTTAGCACTTTAGAATACCTGAGAGAGAGAGTAATGTACATGTATGCAAGCTTTTCAGAAAGTCACTTCTTATTTTGCATTTTCGGATAGAGTTCTTTTTCGGCAAACATAGGGGTGAGGCAGACCTCACAATGTAGCAGTTATGCCCTTTTCCAGGCTCACTAAGGATTTAGAGATTCATACGCCTCTTCTCGTCACAGCCGTGAATTCTGTTCAGCACCCACCTGCATGCTTTGCCTGGCATTCTCTGCTTGGAAACCAGAGCCCCGTTACTGCCTTAATCAATCGCAAGTTTTCCTAAGCTACCTACCAGATTCCTTTAGATCATAGTCTTCCTTAGATTTCCTTAGATTGTATGTCTTTGGGCCTCAGAAACATGGATGCCTTCTTCTGAGAAATGTCTATTCAGAGTTTCTGATCATTTTTAAATTGGATTATTTGGTTTCTTCCTACTGAGTTGTTTCTTGTGTATTTCAGATATTAATCCCTCATTAAATGTATCATTTGCAGATACTTTCTCTGATTCCATAGGTTATCTCTACACTCAGTTGATTGTTTCCTCCGGTGTGCAGAAGCCTTAAATTTGATATAATCTCATTTGTCTATTTTTTCTTTTCTTGCTTGTGCTTTTGGGTTCATGTAAAAGAAATTATTGCCCAGACCAATGTTATGGAGCTTTCCCCCCATATTTTGTTTCAGCAGGTTTATAGTTTCAGGCCTTACATGGAGGTCTTTAATCTGCTCTGAGTTGACTTTTGTACATGGTGTGAGACAGCATAAGACAGAAAAGGCCAACAAGTATATGGAAAAGGAAGACTTGCGAATAACCGACAGGCACGTGAAGAAATGCTCAGCATCACTAGTCAGCGGGGAAATGCAAAGGAAAGTCAAAGAAAGATGGAAGCTCACACCTGTTACAGTGGCTTTTATCAAAGAGATGAAAGACAAACGTGGGCCAGAATGTAGAAAAGAGGAAGCCCTTGCACACTGTTGGTGGGAATGTAAATTAGTACAGACGTTATGGAAAATTGTATGGAGCTTCCTCAAAATTCAAAAATAGAACTACCATATGATCCAGCAGTCTCACTACTGGGTATATATCCAAAAGAAAGTGCATATCTCTGTATGACAGGTATTTGCATTATCATATTAATTCCAGCATTATTCCTAATAGCCAAGATATGGAGTCAACCTAAGGGTCCATTAATGGTTGAATCAATACAGAAATGTAGTATATAAACACAATACAATGCTATCCAACCTTTAAAGAGAAGGAAATCCAGTCATTTGTGACAACATGGATAAACCTGGAGGACATTATGCTATTTGAAGTATGCCAGGTACAGAAAGAAAAATACTGCACGATCTTATGTAATTACATATTGAATCGAAAGAAGCTGAACTCATGGAAGGAGAGAATGGTGGCTACCAGGGGTTGGGCACAAAAGATGTGGGACAAAATGAACAAACAAGAAAAGTAAGGATGGAATTTCAAACCACAAATAAAGCAGTACCAATGACTTTCTGACTGAGTGCCTACAAATACAGTAGCTGTGACTTGGTTTACCCTTGTCATACTGATTTCGTAGGTGGACATGTCATGGCTGCTGCTAGGTTTAACAAGTGAGAGGAATGACCACAAACAAAAGTTAAAGAATCTATTTTGTTCATTTTTATGTTAATACACATTGAGAGATTATGGGTTTTCCACTTAAGAATGCCAATAACGGCCAGGGGCAGAGGCTCACACCTGTAATCCTTGCACTTTGGGAGGCTGAGGCAGGTGGATCACCTGAGGTTGGGAGTTTGAGACCAGCCTGACCAACATGGAGAAACCTTGTCTCTACTAAAAATACAAAATTAGCCAGGCGTGTTGCTACATGCCTGTAATCCCAGCTACTCAGGAAGCTGAGGCAGGAGAATTGCTTGAACCCAGGAGGCAGAGGTTGTGGTGAGCCGAGATCGCACCACTACACTCCAGCCTGGGCAACGAGTGAAACTCCATTCTCAAAAGAAAAAAAAAAGAAAGGAAAAAACAATGCCAATAATATAGTTGTGCATGGCTCACCAAATAATATTTTTATTCAAGATATATTTATAATATATGAATGCACAAACACTTCAGAGTGTTTATACATTGGTATACGGGGGCTTTAGTATTCATGTTGACACGTTGCTTTTCATCAGGCCTCTTCCTTACTCAGAAATATTTGAATTTCCCCAATTTTCTGTTTTATCAATCCCCAGGCTCCTCTGTCTGGTGGTCAGTTCTCTTTCCAGTTGCGCTCCACTCTGCATCCAACAATGTATTTTTTGAGTCCCCAGTGTGCACATTCTAGTTAAACTTGCCTCCTCTTCACCTAAGTTAACTCTGTCCGAACTTCAGGCGACTGTGTCAAATCAACAATGGAGAACTCTCTCCAATACCTGATCCCTTACACACTCAGCTCCCCAATTTAGCACTTAATTGGAGACTTAGGTATACAATACATCAATTTGTAGAATGACACCCTTTAACAATTTTCTACTTGCCACTCTATCTTCCTTCAACTGCTCTGTAAGCACGAGCGTCTACATAGGGAATAGCCAACAATGAAGTTCAGACTATCAAAGTACTGACAATGCCGTTTCCTAGGTCAGCTTCCGAGTGGGCTGAGATGACTGAAAGTAGAAGGGCGACTCCAGAACCAGCTGATTTCCAGCAAAAACAGCACTGATGACTCCTCTGCTTCCCAGCAGTTACACCTCCTGACATTCAAGCCTCCACCCTACCAAGAGGTTGCTTCTGCTGCTAATATCTTGCTGCTCTGGCTGAGTCCCTGAGAATTCAGGGTTAGGGAAGTAAAGAGAAGAGGACAGTCTGTAATCAACTTAGGACGTTTCATTGCTTTAATCTCATTACTCAAGAGTTGTTTTTAAAGTATCATTGAGGATAATTGAGTCTGTTCCCTCTTTTTGCCCCAGTGGGGGAAAAAAAAAAAGGAAAAATTCATGAAATATAAGTCTAACGTGACTTTTTAAAAATTGTATTTTCTTTTTGGAAACAACAGAGCAAAAACTATAATAAAATGTTTCTATAATTTTAATACACAAGATAGTAAGTAAAATGCATACATATGAAATGCATTTATTACAATTTTTATACAATTTTGTGAAGCTAATCATATATATAATGTATATATATAATATATATATACATTATATATTATATATATTGTAGATACATATATAATATGTGTATATATAATCATATATATAATGTGTATAATTAGCTTCACAAAATTGCATAAAATTTTGTGGTAAATCATATATATATATATATGATTAGCTTCACAAAATTATACACACACACACACACACACACACATATCTTTGTCTTTATATAGATTTCTCTGCATGGATCTATCCAGACAGATACCATTCTTTAAAGTTTTATATATTTTAATCTCCAGTGAGAAATACCAAAGTGAAGTAGGTCATTTCTTTCCATGGTGGGGCTGATGGCTGACTCCAAGCTGTGACCAAATGATCTCTCCTTGAGGCCAGATAAGAAAGGTGAACATGGGCTTATTTTTCCTTATGTGTATTTTCAAGAGTTCATTAATAATTCCACTTTCATGTTGATGAGAGTTAGCTTTCAGAAGCATTTATTTTATACTAAAAAAAAAAAAAACCAAGACTAAGAGAAGAGCTCATTATCTCTTCATGATGATATAACTTTTGCTGCAGACTTTCTAAAAATCTTAAAGGACAATTGTGTGTTTGGGAAGAAATACAGGGCCTGGCTCAGAATCTTCTAGTTACAATGTCTCTTGTTACCTTTATAAATTCTATTCTCTGAAAACAGAAAATATGTTCCAACTTTGGGAAACTTTTAGTTACAACTGATTTGTGTTTTTCTGCTATATTCATTATTTCAATTTGTTATACCAAAAAATCTCTTTTTTTAATAGACAGAAACAAAGAATTCAAGCTTCCTTAAGAAAATTAAAGAGTTATAGGTAAGGTATAGATAAGTTCCTTACGTGTAATTCCTTTTTTTTTTTTTTTGAGACGGAGTCTCATTCTGTCACTGGGCTGGAGTGCAGTGACAATCTTGGCTTTCTGCAACGTCTGCCTCCAGGGATCAAGTGATTCTCCTGCCTCCACCTCCCAAGTAGCTGGGACTACAGGTGCCCACCACAACTCCTGGCTAATTTTTGTATTTTTAGTAGAGACAGGGCTTCACTATGTGTTGGCCAGGCTGGTCTCGAACTCCTGACCTCAGGTGATCCACCTGCCTCAGTCTCCCAAAGTGCTGGGATTACAGGTGTGAGCCACTGCACCAAGCCCATAATTTCTAATAATTATTTATGCCTACTCTATGTTCTGCACTGTGCCAAATTCTTTGTATGGGACCATCTCATTTAATCTTCACAGAAATTCAGTGAGGTAAATAGAATTCTTATCACCATTTTCTGAGAAGAAGACTGAAGTTTAAATTGCCTAATGATCCATGAAAATGTGCTCATGGACATCAACACCCCTCACCCCACCCCAACACCATTGCTGCTGCCACTGGTGCAAACACACATGCAGATGCTGATGGCCAAGCTCCCAGCAATGCACCACCCCTGCCACTGCCAGTGCATGCAAGTGCTGTTCCTGCCAGTTCCCTGCAGAAGCTAACATGTGTGCACCTCCCCACCACACGGCTGCTGGCACACGCGAGCAAGCATGGATCTCAAAACCCCAGCAAAGTGCTTTGGTGGGCATCACCCACCAAGGTGTTGTGGCCAGCAGACTGGGAACATCTCTGCCCCTCTAGTACAGCAGGTTCCTAACCTCGAGCAGCCAGAAAACAAAGCAAGGGCTTGGTACCAGCCCCCAGAGTTAGAGTATACAACCTGTGAGTGCTGAGCTGAGCATTGGCCCCCTAAAATCTTCCAAAAATGAAGCCATTTGACTGAATCCACATTATACCATAATCAAATCCCCAAGGTTATCAAAAAAGATAAAAGCAGAAAACTCCATCCAAAAGCAACTTCAAAAACTGAAGAAACATCAATTCACACACATGAGAAAGAACCAGCATGAGAACTCTGGCAACTCAAAAAGTTAGAGTGTCTTCTAACCTCCAAATAATGGCACTAGTTTCCCAGCAATGGTTCTTAACCAGGCTGAAGTGGCTGAAATGACAGAAGTAGAATTCAGACTACAGATACGAATGATGATCATTGAGATTCAGGACAACTTTGTAACTCAATCCAAGGAATCTAAGGAATAAAATAAAATGATCCAGGAGCTGAAGGATGAAATGGCCATTTTAAGAAAGAATGAAATTGATCTGATAGAACTCAAAAACTCACTTGGAGATTTCATAATACAATGGCAAGGATTAACAGCAGAATTGACCAAGCTGAGGAGAGAATCTCAGAACTCAAAGAATATATTATTCAAAATAATCAGACAAAAATTTAAAAAAGAATCAAGAAGAGTGAACAAACCCTCCAAGAAATATGGAATTATGTAGAGACACCAAATCTATGACTCATTGACATCCCTCAAAGAGAGAGAGAAAGCAAACAATTTGGAACACATTTTGGGAACATTTTCCATGAAAATTTCCCAAACCTCTCTACTGAGGCCAACATTCAAGTTCAGGAAATGCAGAGAATCCTTGCAAGATACTATACAAGCTGACCATCACCAATACTCATAGTCATTAGAGTCCCCAAGGTCCAAATGAAAGAAAAAATCTTAAAGGCAGCCAGAGAGAAGGAGTAGATCACCTACAAAGTGAACCCCATTAGGCTAACAGTGGACCTTTGAGTAGAACTCTACAAACCAGAAGAGATTGGGAACCTATATTTAGCATCTTAAAGAAAAATTCTAACCAAGAATTTTATATATAGCCAAATTAAGCTTCATAAGCAAAGAGAAATAAGATTCTTTTCAGAGAAGCAAATACTAAGGGAATTCATTACCACCAGATCTGCCTTATAAGAGGTCCTTAGGAAAGTGCTTTATATGGAAAAAAAGACAGTTACTGGCCACCACAAAAACACACTTAAATACATAGACCATTAACACTATGAAGCCACTACACAATCAAGTCTGCATTATTACTAGCTAACAGCATGACAGAATCAAATCTGCACATATCAATATTAACCTTTAATATAATTGGGCAAAAAATGCCCCAATTAAAAGGCACAGAGTGGCAAGTTGAATAAAGAAGCAAGACCCAAAGATATGCTATCTTCCAGAGACCCGTTTCACATGCACTGACAGGATGGAGAAAGATCTACCAAGCAAATAGAAAACAGAAAAAAGCAGGCATTGCTATTCTAATTTTAGTCAAAACAGTCTTTAAGCCAGAAATGATCAAATCAGACAAATAAGAATATTACATAAGGGTAAAGTGTTCAATTCAACAAGAAGACCTAACTGTCCTAAATATATATTCACCCAACACAGGAGTACCCAGATTCGTAAAGCAAGTTCTTAGAGACCTACAAAGAGACCTAGATAACCACACAATAATAGTGGCAGACATCAAAACCCCACTGACAGTATTAGACAGATTGCTGAGGCAAAAAACTAACAAAGACATTCAGTACCTGAACTTGACACTTGAACAAATAACTGGACCTAACAGACATCTAAAGAACTCTCCACTCAAAACCAACAGACTATACATTCTTCTCATTTGTAAATCACATATTCTAATATCAGCCACACAATCAGCTGTCAAATAATTATCAGCAAATTAAAAAAATAATTGAAATCATACCAACCACACTCAATACCACAGCACAATATAAACAAAAAACAGTACTAAGGAAATCACTCAAAACCATACAATTACATGGAAATCAAACAACCTGCTCCTGAATGACTTTTGGGTAAACAACAATGTTAGGACAGAAATCAAGAAATTCTTCGAAACAAATGAGAACAAAGATATAACATATGATAATCTCTAGACACAATTAAAGCAGTGTTGAGAGGAAAGTTGATAGCATTAAATGCCCACATTCAAAAGTTAAAAAGATCAAAGTAACAACCTAATATTATACCTAGAAGAACTAGAAAAACAAGAGCAAACCAATCTCAAAGCTAGCAGAAGACAAGAAATAACCAAAATCAGAGCTGAACTGAAGGAGATTGAGACAGAAAAACCATGTCAAAGATCAACAAATCAAGAAGTTGGTAATTTCAAAAAACAAAAAAGATTGACAGACCACTACCTATGCTAATAAAGAAGAAAAGAGAGAGAAGATCTAAATAAACACAGTCAGAAATGATAAAGGGGACAGTATCACCAAACTTCCAGAATTACAAAGAACTCTCAGACTGCTACTACAAACACCCCTATGCACAGAAGCTAGAAAACCTAAAGGAAATGGATACATTTCTGGAAACATACAACCTCACAAGATTGAACCAGAGGAAAATTAAGTCCCTGAGCAGACCAACGATGAATTCTAAAATAGAATCATTAATAAAAAGCCTACTAACAAGAGAAAGCCTGGGACCAGAGAGATTCACGGCTGAATTTTACCAGATGTATAAAGAAGAGCTGGTACCATTTTTACTAAAATCATTCCTAAAAATAGAGAAGAAGGGACTTCTTAACTCATTCTATGAGGCCAACGTCATCCTCATACCAAAAACTTGGCAGAAACACAGCAAAATAAAACATCAGGCCAATAACTTTGATGAACATCCATGCAAAAATCACCAACAAAATACTAGCAAACTGAATCCAGCAGCACATCAAAAAGCTAATCTACCATGATCAAGTAGGTTTTATCCCAGAATTGCAAGGTTGGTTCAACGTATGCAAATCAGTAAATATGATTCATCATATAAACAGAAATGAAAACAAAAACCACTGATTATCTCAATAGATGCAGAAAAGACTTTTGATAAAATTCAGCATCCCTTCACGTTAAAAACTTTCAACAAATGAGGCATTGAAGGACATACCTCAAAATAATAAGAGCCATCTAGGACAAACCCACAGCCATACTGATTGGGCAAAAGCTGGAAGCATTTCCATTGAAAACCAGAAGAAGACAAGGATGCCCTCTCTCACCACTCCTATTCAACACAGTACTAGAAAGTCCTAGCCAGAGTGATCAGACAAAAGAAATAAATAAAAGGCATTCAAATAGGAAGAGAAGAAATCAAACAATCTCTGTTTGCAGATGATATGATTCTATACCTAGAAAAACCTTATAGTCTCTGCCCAAACGCCGCTAGATTTGATAAACAACTTCAGCAAAGTTTAAGAATATAAAATCAATGTACAAAAATCCATAACATTTCTCTACATCAACAACATTCAAACTGAGAGCCAAATCAAGAACACAACCCCATTCACAATAGCCACAGAAGGAATAAAATGCCTAGGAATACAGCTAACCAGGGTAATGAAAGATCTCTACGATGAGAATTACAAACCACTGCTCAAAGGAATCAGAGAAGAGACAAACAAATAGAAAATCATTCCATCCTTATGAATAAGAAGAATCAATATTATTAAAATGGATATACTGCCCAAAACAATTTATGAATTCAATGCTATATCTATTATATTACCAATGACATTCTTCACAGAATTAGAAAAAAAAACTGTTTAATTTTCATGTGGAACCAAAAAAATACACCAAATAGCCAAAGCAATCCTAAGCAAAAAGAATAAAGCTGGTGATATCACATTATTCAACTTCAAACTATTCTAAAAGGCTACAGTAACTGAAATATCAAGGTTCTGGTACAGAAACAGACACATAAACCAATGGAACAGAGTCCAAAAATAAAGCCACACACCTACAACCATCTGATCTTTGACAAAGGTGACAAAAAGAAGCAATAGGAAAGTACTCCCTTTTCAATAAATAGGATTCCCTATTCAATAAATTGTGCTGGGAAAACTGTCTAGCCATATACAGAAGATTGAAACTAGTCCTTTTCCTTACACTATATACAAAAATAACTCAAGGTGGACTAAACACTTAAATGTAAAATCTAAAACTCTTAAAATCCTGGAAGATAGCCTAGGAAATACCATTGTGGACATGGGCTCTGGCAAGGTCATATGCTTTTTCATGATGTCTTGTGTCATTTCATGATGAAGACACCAAAAGCAACTGCATCAAAAACAAAAATTGACAAATGGTACCTAATTAAAGAACTTCTGCACAGCAAAAGAAACTACCAACAAAGTAAACAGACAACCTATGGATGGGAGAATATATTAAAACTATCCATCCAAGAAAGGTTTTACATTCAGAATCTATGAGGAACTTAAATCAACAAGCAAAAATCAAACAACCCCATTACAAAGTGGGAAAATACCACGAACAAACACTTTTCAAAAGAAGAAATACACACCGCCAACAAACATATGAAAAAATGCTCCACATCACTAATCATTAGAAAATGCAAATTGTGGCCGGGCGCGGTTGCTCAGCCTGTAATCCCAGCACTTTGGGAGGCGGAAGTGGTTGGATCACAAGGTCAAGAGATCAAGACCATCCTGGCCAACATGGTGAAACCCTGTCTCTACTACAAAATACAAAAATTAGCTGGACATGGTGGGGCACGCCTGTAGTCCCAGCTACTTGGGAGGCTGAGACAGGAGAATTGTTTGAACCTGGGAGGCGGAGGTTGCAGTGAGCCAAGACTGTGCCACTGCACTCCAGCCTGGCGCCTGGCAACAGAGCCAGACTGTGTCTCAAAAAAAAAAAAAAAAAAAAGAAAATGCAAATTGAAACCATAATGAGATACCATCTCACACCAGTCAGAATGGTGACTTCTCAAAGAACTGAAACTATCATTTGACCTGGAAATCCAATTGTTGGGATATACTAAAATGAATATGAATTGTTCTGCCATAAAAACTTACGCACACATATATTCATCACAGCACTGTTCATAATAGCAAAGATATGGAATCAGCTAAAATATCCATCAGTGAAGAAATGTGGCACATATATATATACACACTGTGCAATGCTATGCAACCAACTAAAGAATCAAATTATGTTCTTTGCAGTGCTGCAAGCCATTATCGTTAAGTGAGCTAATACAGGGACAGAAAACAAATGCTGCCTGTTCTCATTTATAAGTGGGAGTTAAACATTGAGTAAACATGTACACTAAGAAGGGAACAGCAGACACCAGGGCCTGTTTGAAGGTGTGGGGTGGGAGGAGGCTGAGGATCAAAAAACTACCTATTGAGTACTATACTTATTACCTGGGTGATGAAATAATCTGTACACCAAACCTCCATAACACATAATTTACCAATGTAACAAACATGCACATGTACCCCGACCCTAAAATAAAAAATTAAAAAGAAATAAAAAGTTAAGTACCTAATACTGTAGTAATGGTTGATCCAAATTTGATACCTAAATATTCTGACTCCAAAGCTAGTGCCTTTAATCACTCTTCTGCCGCCCACAGAACAGCAGCCTTATCTTCTAGTTTGTTTTCAGCTAGGGATGAGAATCTCCCATGAGAGCATAGTTACGTAGCCCAGAAGAAGCCCCATGACATGAATTTTTGTGCACAGGGAAAGAGCCTTAAGAATAGATAACACACCACCCTCTTCCCCCAGCACACCGCCCTAATCTTTGGCTTGGTTGTGGACTCAGGTCTCTGAGAATGGATATGCCTTTCATTGAGTAAGATGACCTTGGAATCACAGATCTGTGCATTTATGTGTTCGTTTCTCCTTGTATTTAATGCCATGAGGGGAACTTGGGCTATTTTACAATATTTAACTTCTCGCTTTCTCAGTATCCTCAATCACTGAACAATAATATTTGTGTGCTTGCCAGAGTTGATGTAACGATATGTTTGAAAACCTTTTGAAAAAAGAAAATAAATGAAACCAAAATGGTATCCAAATATTGGTTTTCTTTTATATGTTATAAAATGTGGGGCCTAAAAACAAGAGGTTGTTCTAGATTAACAAATATGGCCTACAAAAAAGTATTTTTCTAAAGTAGTTTCTCTTAAAAGAAGACAATTTAATGGACATATGTTTTGCTCTTTGAATGGCTTCATTATGGATTAGGGCAAGATCCCAATGTGATCACTTGCCTTTGTATAATACAACTCCTGGGACAATCTCGACTGGAATATATTAGATGAAGAATTATTTTGTACAGTCAAGTAATATTATAGTAACTTTGGGGTGACTATAATATACAATACTTTGCTGATGGTGCCTGGAGGTGTGTATGTGTATGGTTGGATGAAGGAGAGTGGATTGGAAGAAGGAAAGAGAGACTCTGCCAGATGGCAGGATGCCTGGACCTGTGGAGAGACGTGGGCAATGACATTGTCTTTAGGGGGAATGATTAATAAATTGCTAGGAAGAGTAACCCTGTGCTCTTCTTTCTAAGCAGTCTCAGAAAAGCTGTGATAAATACACTCCCCTTGTGTTGATGGTGCTCCCGGGTGTGCAGGAAGCAGGCAGGCTTGACTGTGATCTAGACTGTGGTCAGCAGCAAAGGCAGCAGAGGTCCCAAGCAAAGCTTACAGCAGCAGTCACAGCCAGGCAAGGAAGAAGGAATGGTCGCAGTGGATTAACTCAAGCAGATGACGGAGAGCCCACCCTACTTTCAAATCTTAGAGGAAGAGGATCATCCAAGGAGGAAAGAAAGATCCTGTTATTGCGGAGGGTAAAGTTTGGGTCACCTTATTTGGATGTTAGAAGAAAAGGCCCATCCATGGAGATAACCACATCACACTCACTTGCGGGCCTTTATCCTGCCGGCCTGGCGTTTCAGCCCTCCACATCTGCAGTCCCACAAAGTCAGCCCTCCTCCCACAGAGGCTCCATGAGTTCCGTCTCAACTGCCGTTTTCAGTACGCTGCAGATCCATCCCACACAATGTTACGAAGAAGCCTTTACTTCAACGTGTACCTGCAAACACTGGCCATCTGCTGCTGGTCATCCTAAAAGTGGTCTCTCTCTCTCTCTTTCTCTTCCTCTGGAATAGGATACCGCCCTCAGTTCTCTGCATTTCAGCATCTTCCTTTTTCATTGTGGCCAGATGTGACCTTACAGACAGCCTCAGTTGTTGGGACAGGAAAACACGGCTTCCAGGCTAAGCACAGCCTGAAAGAAGTGACTGACTTTGCAGCTTGCTGTTGTTCATTGACAAGTCTTCCCATTCCATCTCTGCCCCTCACAATCCCCCTGGAGCTGCCCTGCACTCTGCTTACTGCCTCCAGGAAGGATGGTCTACCCGTTTTTGGGAAGATGTTCTCCCCGTTTTTTTGGAAGGATATCTCCCCGCTGTTTTTTGGAAGCATGGTCGTCCCATTTTTTGGAAGGATGGGTTCCCCATTTTTTGGAAGGATAGTTTCCCCGTTTTTTGGAAGGATGGTCTCCCCGTTTTTTGGAAGGATGGTCTCCCTGTTTTTTGGAAAGATGGGCTCCCCATTTTTTGGAAGCGTGGTCTCCCCATTTTTTGGAAAGATGGTCTCCTTGTTTTTCGGAAGGATGGTCTCCCCATTTTTTGTGCATGTACACCTTTGCTTTTTTCTGTTTCTGAGATTTTTACCTTCTCAAGATTGTCTTTCTTCGTCACTTTATGTTTTCCTACTACTTTTAATCCTACCCAGTTTACTTCTTTTATTAGCACTTATTAGTTGAGGTTATTTTGCTAAATTATTACTTCAAAGTTTATCACTCATATATTTACTAAAATGTACGTTATTTGATGTCAGGGACTTTGTTTTTCTTGTTTATTGGTATATTGCTAGACACTCAGTGCACAGCACATGGTAAATATTCCGTCAATACTTAGCTAAATTCATGCATGAATAAAACATATTCCCCACCTTTAACTTCCTTGGGCTTTTCTTCTTCATGATTCTATTTTGAAACTATGTGAGCTGTGGTTAGGTTACTTATTTTGAGAAACCGCCCAAGATAAGACAAATTATTAAAATAAAATATTATTGGCAAAACAATGAAAAGTTATGAAACAGAGCAAGATAGATCATGCAATGGCTAAGCTGAGGGTTTTGAAAACGTGTATTAGATAAAGCTCTGTTTTATTATTCTTAAGGAAGTTTTTAAACCATAAAACACAAGCTAATACTCCTAGAGTGGATACAATTCTCAAATGCATTTTTCAGAACCTACAATGTGGGTTCAGAATGGGCATTATCAATAATTACTCAAAGGCCTGATGCTATTTAATAGTAGACAGAGGGAGGTCACTGTCTTTTCCTGATCCAGAAAGTTTTTCCTATTTCTACTCCATTTTTTTCAAACGTATTTTGACTCCCATGATCAATAAAAATTCAGATTGAACACGTGCAGTGACAAATATGCCATAGTGCCCTTTCCTTTCTTTTCTGGCCTATTTTTGAACAACATTAATCAACAGGAGAAAATCAAATGGTTATACCTAAAAGAAAAAAATAAAATAAAACGGCTTCTGAGCCATAAAAGCACACATAAAAATGTGAAAATAATTTTTGGAAGGCTTGATGAATTTTATCTTTTAGATTTAGTACATTAGTTTACATTATGTTGGAAATTTGGTTTATGTAAAAACTGGATAATCAGAATTATTAATAATAAAATAAATACAGAATATGTTCTCAAGAGTAAATCTCATGTCTTTAAACCATATGAATCACTCATCATCATAGGAAGCCATGAATTTCCGTTAGATAGCTGAGTCATTGGAGCAACCCATGACAATGGACATGTATAAGTGGGGATGGTAATCGGAAGATTCATGTGGTAGAGTACAGTCTAACCAGCTGAGAGCTCAGCGAGGCATTTGTCTTTCCCCCTGTGGTTACACAATGACTGTACAGTTGGCATGACAAGCCTTTTTTATCCACTCACAAACTTCAGGCACTGTGACTGTCAGACACCTGTAAAATGAGTTAACAACATCTATACTTACGAATATTTAATTAACTGGATGTCCTTACTAAGGTTAATTAATCTGTGAGATGTGAAGGATACTTTGTAATAAGAATAATTTTTTAAAAATATGAAAAGATTTCCAATCCAGATGTGGACAATAAAATTAAACTGAATGTGAACTGTTTTATAAAAGACACAGTGAGATCTGGATGATATGAAACTTTTTCCTGGAAAAAAGTCCTTTTTGATATGTATGTGAATGACCCTATATAAATGATAATTACATGGACTAGCACTTAAAATGATAAGTGAGCAAAAATAAGCGAATGGTTTTATATTTTATTTCAATAGTTTAATACACATACTTTTTGATAAATCACAATCATACATTTTACCCATATGAACTAAAAGGCAATACTTTGAATAACAGAAAAATCAAATTTCCCTGCATTATAGGGTGTCTAGCCCTTTCAACTAATT
The DNA here is from genome assembly GCA_963573385.1 of Cacajao melanocephalus. Lineage (NCBI taxonomy): Eukaryota > Metazoa > Chordata > Mammalia > Primates > Pitheciidae > Cacajao > Cacajao melanocephalus. Next base: position 95,961 of record CAUYLG010055782.1, on the reverse strand, counting down.
TTGTGAGCTAATGAGCCATGATGTTTTTTCTTAAAAAACATTTTTAGAAGCATGAAGCAAACTTAGGTGACAAATTAGGTGCACACACAGGCATGTATTAATGACAGCACCCTTCTATAGAACTTTAAGATGCTTCACGAGTGGGATAGCATCTCTCTTGACATTACTATGGAGAAATTAAAAGTTAGTTTCTCGTGATATTGATGAATTTCTTTAATCAGCTTGGGTTGGCATTTGACATTATGGTGTGTGTGGTATGAATCTTGGGTAGAATGCGTTGGATGGTTGTAAAATTTGAACTTATGTAGACGTATCTTCCTTTCTCGCTGTCATTTGGTAGGAAAAGTTTCGAGCCTACGCTTTGTTGTTCAAAAGATTCAGATGTATCTGGTCATGTACAAGTGACTCAGGAAGAGTTTACTGCAGGAGGGAGGGTTTCTAGGTGTTCAAATTGGGTCCCAGGATAATAAGTCACTGTGAAAGACCTTTCTTATTATGTGACTTTCTTTCTCCACTTTGTCCCTGCTTGACCCATATCAGAGGCTTGTGTTGGAGCTTTTAAAAAGGTAGATGACAGCAAAATGTATAGAAAAACTGTTTCACTAAGGCTCTGTGAAATTTTTCGAGTTCAGGGCAGCCTATGCAGGGTAACCATGCTGAGTTGTGTAACATGATGAGATGCAGTCCAGGATATGGGTGTTGTAAAACAATAACTTTTGATCAAGCTGACATCTGAAACAGCAGTGGGACTCCTGAGTAGTGAGATAGACCAGCCACATCATAAACAAATTAGAAAAGGATATTATTTTTGTCATTTGCATTACCTCCAAAGAAAATATCATTGGTGTGCACCCTTCAATAGCTCAGCTGGTAGAGCGGAGGACTGTAGATTGGATAGAAAATATCACTGGCTACTTTGGCCTCTTTCTGAGTTTTGTTACAGACATCTGAGATAGAACCATAACCAAGAAAACACTGCTTTATAATTATTTTGGGGAACATTTTTAATCAGCTTCACATATAGCCTGCACAAACATAGGCTGTGTGTATCTACTTATGTACATATAGATGCACACTTTTATATACATATATATTTGTATACACACACATCTGCCTGGTCTTGTAATTAGAGAGGCTTAAACCCAGTTTCAGGCATAAAAACGATCACTTACGTCAAGGTGCTGTCCAGAGAATGTCAGTAAAGCTGAGGAATAACCCCGTGCTTACAATGCAAAAACGGTGTCCTGTGTGGAAAACAAAGAAAAATTGTCAGACATCAAGAGCCTCTAAGTTATTATCCTTCATACATTGTTAATTTTGTTACATGAAACTTTCATCATTCCGTTTAATTGGGCATCGAGTCACTTTTTAAAATTCTTAGTATTTCAAGCTCTTCCAGAGGAAAAAAATGAATTACAAGTACAGAATTACCGTATAATCCTGAGATGAATCGGCATGCTAATCCATTTTTGATTTTAGTAGAAGTTGAGAAGATGTCCCTTTTCAAAGCATGCTGAATGGAATGTAGCAACTCAGCTGTTCTACACTAATAGAAAAATTAGTACTAACTTTGACTTCTGATGGCCTTAAAAAACGATACAGCTATATTGGAGGTCCATGGGTAATACTATGGCAATGTTATCAAATATAAAGTCTTTACCATGTTCAAAACTGCACTCAACTTTCTTTTATCTGTTCCATTTAACCAAGATTTCACTGAAATAAGATGGGACAAACTTACAGCAGTCTTTTAGGAACCAACTCTACTTTTATAAAGTATTCTGCTTATTACCTGGTACTGTGTTCTCTTTGCAGTGTTTCACATATTGATTTTGCGTTGATTTCCCCCCTATTTACACCCCCAGGATTTTTCTCAGTTAGATATACTGAATTTATAAGTCAGAATTTTCAAGGATCATTCCTCTAGGCTATCGACCAATAAGCACATACGGCAGAACAGAGGGAAGCAATTGTTTCATCATGAGGACCATACTGTGAGTCCCATCTGCCTTCAGAGCTAATTGCCGTTGAACTTTGCCATACTACCTTGTTAGGTTCCTGTTCCCATTCAAATGTCCCTCTTCCCAAATCCCACACCTCCTACCAAGTAGTAACACAGGAGGGATTCACATGAATAGGGCAGTGGTACATGTGAAGTTGCACCTAGAATAAATGCGGGGATGGTTCTGAGGATGCTCTTGCTGCTCGTAGATCCCAGGGTAAGATTACCTGAACTACTTCACACATCACCGTCCTGCAGATATTTATTACAATGGAAACCAAAATCTCTTGTTTTATTGCATTTCAGGCAAATGATCCTTCATCTAGTTGCTACTGTTTTAAAACACAGTCTTCCATGTTAGTGTTTTCCATGGGCCACTAGCAGATTGAGTGAGAGAATAAGAAACTGTGGAAATAATTTCTCATCACATATATCAATCCGTGAGAGCTTTCTTCCAGGCATATTGCTGAGCATTTTATAAAACTGGTCGATCATTACACATGTAGTAAAAGTACATCTTTGATGGGAATTATGCAAGAGAGGTCATCTCATTAAATTTGATCTAGCCTAAGGGTATCTTGGCCTTAAAAGGGTGGAAGTGAATGTTGTAAATCAGGAAAAATAGTGATGATGTATGGCTCACAGATGCTTCATGATTTGAAAAACAAACACAGCAAGTGAGGTCAAATGTTAACTACCGAGTTTATAGATAGAGTAACTGTATTACATGTGTGAATCATGAAATAACTAGTCATAACTTCTAAGCTGAGATAAAAATCACAGTGTGAGAAAAGTCTGGGATTTCTGCAGAATTTAGTTGTGGCCATTCACTTGATTCTAATTTAATCATTGTGAGAGTCTGTTTTCGTGCTGGTGATAAAGACATACCTGAGACTGGGGAATGTATAAAGAAAAAGACGTCCAAGGAACTCTCGGTTCCACATGGCTGGGGAGGCCTCACAATCATGGCAGAAGGTGAAAGGCACAAGGATGTCTTACATGGCAGCAGGCAAGAGGAAATGAGAAAGAAGCAAAAAGGGTTTCTCCTTATAAAACCATCAGATCTTGTGAGACTTATTCACTACCATGAGAACAGCATGGGGGAAACCACCCCCGTGATTCAATCATCCCCCATCAGGTCCCTCCCACAATACACGGGAATTATGGGAGCTACAAGTCAAGGTGAGATTGGGGCGGGGCACAGCCAAATGGTATCAATCATTATATTTAGAGATGTATTGAACCCATCAGTTAAATCAGTTCCTTAGTGTGTGCATGCAAGACATGGGAAGATGTCCTTTTTCCTCTTTAAGTGTTTACAGGGGTCATTGCAAACAAGAGACCCTACATTGTCACTACACACACAGAATGTGGCTCTTTTTGATCCATTTTTTTTTCCCTTTAACCATAAACACCTTTTGTTTTCTAGGGGGCCTTTCTAGTACATATGGGTGTTTGTGGCACAGGGAGGAGGGCAGGAAGCGAGAGGAGATTATCTATTAGGGTTTGAATCTTACACTAATTTAAATTTATTGATTTCATCAAGTCGGAAAAAATGACCCATTTCAAAGTTGTCAGTAAATAAAAAAGTCATGCCATGTTATTAGCAAAATTGTGATGGCATTGCTTGAATATTAAGTCTATTTCCGGATACAATTTAGAGTGATATGAGTTTGTATTCTGGAAAACATGCAAGTGTCTTTCGTTGATCACCACCATTAGGTGAGTAAAGATTGCCATGGACATGGGCTTGCCTAGGAGGCTGAGTGGGTGAGAGTAACCCTTAACCAGAAGTGGGTAACTCCCTCCTCTCCTACCTCACTACTCATTTTCCTCCGCTCCTGTCTCCCTAAGTTTACAGTCTCTAACAAAAGAGTAGCATACGCCAACACAGCCTTTGCTTTATGGGGACCCAAATTCAGACAATGCCACTAAAATGTATTTTACACCTTGCACTTGGGTTCACAGCCAAAGTGCATTGAAATAAGCATGGCAAAATTGTGCATAGTATGCTTGGTGTGATCATTAAACTCTCCTCTGTGTTATTGAAGAGTTTCTTATCTGGGTCATGTTAAAACTGCATAGATCTTCTCACAGAGATGGAGACATTTTTAACATCTGCCTGGCAGCTTGCCCATCCTTGATTGCAAAAGGGAATAAAAGCACCTTAGAGAGTAACAAAGATGACATGAAATTTTGAAAGAGAAAAAGAGAGATGGGATTGATTGAAAGATAACATTCTCATAAAAACTCGGTGTGATGAAAAATATCCAGGATTTTGGCAAAGCCTTTTACAAATATAGACTCATTTCCATGGGATCGGAGTGGGATCCTATAAAGCCTTCAGTCTTTTCTAGGTTAGAGGTAGAAAATTTGGGTGCAGAGGAGAAACCCCTAACTATACAGCCCTGCTGTGGGCCCTTGGGAATCTCCAGACACATCCAGAGAGGGTCAGAAATTTGCAAAAGATGAAAGTTTGCACTGTCTCCATCAGCAGCTTCTATTAGAGATGAATGAGCCAGGCCGGGATGAACCCAGAAGGCGGCTTCAGCCAAGCAGCCCACAAGGTTAGCTGCCCCATAGGCGTGTGCTCTGTTTTCATAAAAGCCACCACAGAGTCCATGGTGATTCCTTAAGAAATAATGGCTAGAATTTAAAGCCATAACTATGTCTTAAGGCACATAAATACTAAGGTTTTTCTTCTGGGGAGAGCAGTATAAATCTGTGTTGGCATCATGGTAACTTTAAAACACCTGATTGCGGTCAAAGAAGGTTAGAGCCAAAAGTTTCTAAAATGGAGCCAAAGGAGTTCTGCAGTTTCCAAAAAAAGAAAGTATTTGATGGTTTTGAATTTCAGAGGTTCAAAGGAAGCTCAGTGAAGATTTCCATGTAGCCTCTTCATTCATCCTGCAGTCAGTGCAAATACTTGGCACAAACGTTTCCTCAGGAAAAGGGGAATGAAGAAGTCAGCTAAGGATGATGAGACACAGCAGCTTCCTAAAGTAGATGACAAATTAGCAGGTGTAGGGCACAGTGATTCTGCACTGCTGTGTTGCATGCATGGATAGATATCTACTATTAGAAAACGTAAATGATGATTGCTATTTTCCCCTTCGTATCTGTGAAAACAAAAGGCAGGGGTTTGTTAGATGGCACACAGATGAGGAAAAATACTTTGAAACAAGAAAAGCATAGTTTGATATTATGGAACTGGGTTAAAAGTCAATGCTTAAACATTGAGCAAAAGTATAAACTTTAGTGCATTACCAGCTGCCTAAGCCATTTTAGGCTTTCTTATCAGTATTACAAAGATAAACGGTTGTTTTCACATTTTCCCCAGTCAGATCAATATTGTATCAAGAATGTATTCGGTAATGTTTAGTTGCCCTCGAAGGGTTATTGAAGAGAATAACAAAAATAGTGGCCGTGAACCAGTTTTGTAGAAATGTGTGTGCTAGACTAACGTCGGTTATTGTTACTGCTGTTACAATAATAGTTTTGATTTTATCCCATTCTTAAGGGGAAAATTTTAGAATATGAATTGCAGTTATTCTTAGTAGCCTAACTACAACTTGTGTGTTAAAGGAATCCCTTTTCAATCTCATTCTGCTCAGACTTACTATTAAATACTTGGTAAATTGAGTTGAGAGTGTGCTAATTGAATTTGTGGACGATCCGCAGCCAAGAATAAATGCTTTCGGAGGAACTAAAGTGTAACAGGATTCTGATAAACTTGAGGAAACAGGCCAACTGTCCACCAAATGAGATTTCCTGAAGCTTTCTACAAAGCCCCAAAGCATAAAATAAAATAAAATGCTGAAAATAATAAAATGCATTCAGCTCTGAGCAATATCACAGAGACACACATGTACAGAATTTTTATTCTTCTACATTTTCTCTTACTTTAAAGTCAAGTTTTCCACTGCTCCATTCTCTTCATTATCTTCAGGTTTCTGAGTATTTCTCCTATACCAAATTTTCTCCAGTGTGACTCCCCCATTTGAGTTAAAATGTGATTCTGCATAGATTGGATTAGCTATCGTGAAGATCAGCATTGGCTGTTTCAAGCAAAGCTGCCACGTGGTTCCAAGCTTAGTGGCACAATAGGATCACCGGAAGAGCTGTAGACCTCTCCGTGGATCATGGGATCAGGAGAGACCCTCACCACCAGACTGACACACTAGGACCAAGGGAGGAAGAAACCACTTAGCCCTCTTGCTCATCTGCACCTGTAGTATCAGAGACTTGATCGTTGCTAATTTTACTTCCTGAATCATCTCACGCTTTCCCCACAGTCCAAGATCATCATTCACGTTTAAGTTTCTTTAGATACTGAAATTTTTGAATCCATGTAGGATGCTGCCACTAAATAGTCGGTTATGATCGTTGACTGTCGATTCCTGCAGCACTAAAACTGTTTTGGTTTTCTTTTTTTCTTTATTTTTGTATGTGTCTAATTTTGATCTCACAATGTAACCACTTTTGCTATGGCTTTTAAGGGTCATCTTTCAAGGTCTTTTGATGATGTTAGCTAACACTTGCAACCGTAAGGCCGTGCTCTCAGAAATAATCACTAAGTCTGTGTGTAATTTCTGTCTCCTTTCTCACTCGATCTCACAGGTCCTCCTATAATTATCTAAAACTAGTAGTGATGGACGTTTCTTTAAATATGTTTTCCCAACAAGAATTTTGTTGTTAAAATAAATGAGAGTATATACTAGACACAAGAATCCACCACCAGCTCTACCACTACCGGGATTCCTCCCCGCTGAGGTGCTGATTTGAGAGAGTCCCCAGCTCTCTTCCATCCACAGGGATACATAGCTTCCTGTGTCTTACTTCTGGACCAGAGTCAGTTTTCAGACTTAAAACCCCTTAACTGAAGAAGAATGAGGTCTCCAGGAGGAAGGACCCTGCAACACCATAGCAAGTGGTTACAAGGAACAATTCCCTCAGTCCTTCCCCGGAAGAACCCAGGGCCATTAACTCAGCTGACTTCATGCTGGAGAACAGGTGTTAAAAATGAGGAATTCCGGAAACAAAGCCTGAGTTGATATGAATACCTGGAGACCTGAAACAGCATTAGAGTCCCTTTGCTGGTGTGGGGCAATGTGATGGGCAACACCAGGCTCATAGGGGGTCCACGTGATCTGCTAATCCACCCAAGGGTAATTTTTCCAGCCCTCACATGTATAATTGGAACAGACATACTTGGTATTAGTTCCAATCCACATTGGATCCTGTGCCTACAGAATAAGAGCAATGACTGTGGGAAGACTAGGAGAATGCCCTTGAAACTAGTCTCCTATCCAGCCAAAATAGTAAATTAGTATTGCACCTCAGGGTGAGGAGGGGGAGAACAGAAATTAGTGCCTCCCATGAGCTCCGAAGGATAATTCTTCTATCTCCATTCAAGACAACAGTCTGGCTCCTCCAGAGGATCCCAAGGATGACAATTGCAGCCTCCATGCTAGCTCTTGTATCTTTGCTAGAACTGACTAACAGGACCTAAAGTACATACCGTGCAACCTTGATTTGGCCAATGATTGTTTTTCTATTTCTATCAGAAAAGAGAATCTGAAACAGTTTGCATTCACATTTAATGTACAAAAGTGTATATTTACAGTTTTGCCTGGGGCAATGCTAATTCCCCCTCCCCCATCATAATATAATCTGCTGTGATCTGAACTGTCATGACAACCCACAGGTTATCACATTTATCCACCATATCACATTAGTCAAGGCAGATATGATGCAAGGAGCAGCTAGCATGTTGGAAGCTGTGTCTGGACATACGGGCTTCAGAGGGTGAGAGATGAACCATATGGATATTCAGAAGTCTTTTGACATCAGTACAAATTTTAAGCAGTGGTCATAGGTATGCCATGAAAATCAAAAGATAAATTATTTCATCTTACGCCTCCCACCATGAAGAAGTTTAAGTCTCTTTGGGTTTTGGAGGTCACATAATCCACACCTGAGCATAGTGATCTGGCCCATTTATTAGTGACAAAACGGGCTGCCAGCTTAAAGTGGCAAGAAAGAGCTGTGTATCACATCCAGGCTTTGGTGCAAGCAGTCCTGCCGCTGGGGCCGTTCAGCTCGGGAGACGCTATGATACCAGAGTTTGCTGCAGTAGGAAAATATGCCATGTGGAATATATGGCACACTCCAGTGAGGAAATCTCAGCACAGGCCCCCAGAGGTGTGGAGCATTGCCCAGCCATCCGCAGTGGAGAAGGATATACTTTTGGAGAAACAATTCCTGGCATATTACTGGGTCCTGCTACAGTCAGAGAACCTGAGGTGGTACATCAGGTGCAGCATGTCTGGAACTGTCCTTCTGAACTGGGTCAGGTGCACCCAGAAAAAATCCATCACCAGAGGAGAGTGATACATTCAGGATCTAACATGAGCAGAATGTACAAGCACATCGCACAACCAGGCATCCAGAATTCCATGATTTCCTTCATCGTGCAGCACCTCTCTCTCACGTCACCCTTCTGTCCCTGTGGAGGGAGGGGGAAATTTCTTGTAAGCATCTGACTGGAGGAAAAAGAAAACCCAAGGATGAATTATAAATGAGTTGGAGCGTGGATGCAATCCGAAATTAGAGAAGAGCTACACACTACAGCATGGTTTAGGCATGGCCTTAAAATACTGCGGTGAGGGAAAAGTCCCACAGTGGGCAGAGTTTCAGGCAGAAAAGTGGCCCAATGGTAGATTATATACAGATCATCAGACGGCCTGGCCAAGCTATTCAGAAGCCCAAAAGAAGAAATCTGAATGATCAAGGATGAGGATGTCTGAGATAGAGGCACGTTGGTGGCCAAATGGGCATGAACACCAAGTATGAAGATGATATATTAACATCCACGAGAGAACGTCCACCATGTAAGAGACACTGGACCCCAGGCATACAGAACAACTTGGTTAGTGGACATCAGTGAGACTCTGGCAGTGACCACTCCAGCCCCGGCACCAAGAGCACAGCTACAAAGGGATCACGGTGAAATGAATGGAGGCTTCTACTCACCAAGTCTGGTGGAGCTATTTCTTCACCCAACGTCCAACTTGCCAGCAATAGCGATACCCACACGGGTCCCCAAGACGGCACCATCTCTGAAGATGAGCAAATGGCCACTCAGAGAAAAGGAGCTCTTTTACTATGGAAAGACAAACAATGCGTTCTCACAGAAGTGGACATATTGTCCACGTGTGGGTTTGTCTTTCCTACCCCAAAAGCTTACAGAGTGTTTGACCCACTGTCACGGGATTCTACGTAGCATTACATCAGATGAGTGGGCCCACTTTGTAGCGAAGGACATTTGAAAGTAGGATGGCGTGGGACCTGTCTTCCGTATTACACAATATGCCCCTGCGAGAACATTAGAATGCCTGCTAATGGTAAAGCTGAAGCACCAGCTCAGCGGTGACATTTTATAAAGATGAGTCACAACATCTAGAATGCAGCATCTACATTGCAGCAAAGAGTTTAAATAGCACTGTGTCCCAAATAGGAACAGCACATAGGTCAGCCAAGCGGGGAGCTGAATCAGACGTGAACTTGCTTACCGTCATTCTCTGTAGGCACTAGGAGACTTAGGGACCTCCATTCTGGCGACTCTGGGCCCCATAGGGTGAGAGATCCTAGTCCTCAAAGGGTAACACTTTCATCGGAAGACACAAGGGTCCTATTCAACTCTAAGCTGTAACTGCTGCTTGGCCACTTTGGGTTCACTAGAAAGTAGCAGCTGAGCAAAAAATCACCAACTCAGCAAATGTAACTGGAGCTATTGTGAAGAGAAAGTAGGACTTCTGTTCCACAAAGGGCCAGGGAGGACTGCATGTGGGACTCGTGTGGGTGCTGCCTGTGGGTGCTCCACCTGAGTTCTCTCTTGTCCCTCAAAACTGAGAGTACAGTCACCAAGCTCACGTAGTGAAATCAGTCCATAGACACCAGTTAGCTCTGTTTAGTGGCGGAGAAGGCTCCAGCTTGAAATAGTCATCCTGTAAATGGGGTCTGCTGGTCATAAATGAGACTAGATAGGAATGGAAGTTCCCATCTGTCCTTGAACCTAAAAACAAAACATCAAACACAACATACTAAATAATGTGCCGTACTAATAGTAGGAGTATTTAATCAACCACCAATAATTCCACCTTATATTGAGGCTTCTACCAAGTGTGGAAGGATGAGAACAAGATGAGGAATTCCAGGGCCCGAGGTTTGAGCTCTATGGATTTGAAGCCCTGAGGTCCTTCTTTCAACCAAACTGTGAACTCCTGTTTCCTGAAAGGTTTGGACAATGGGAGGGAGAACACATCTACCTGTCGTAGAAGAGCCCGTAAACCTCACGTGGCTGCAGAGTCGAGACAGCACTGAGCCGGAGGCCATGAGTTGCTTTAGCTGAAGATGGAAACCACCTGGCAGCTGCCAGATTACCTACCGCCGAAATCTCTGCTGGATGCCACAGCCCAGATGGTAGAGAATTTGTGTTTGATCCCAAACCTGAAGCTCCGTTCTACATTTCACATAGAGTCCACTAAATCCTTGCGTGTGTGGTTTGATAGAAGCAATGAACTTGGAGTAAGAGATCATGACTTAGGTTAAGTCTTAGTTCTGCACTGAAAAGCTGGTGAAATTCAATACATTTCCTCACTGACACACACAAAAATTAACCAACCAAAATATTTTAAAAGAAGAGTTAATGGAAAAATGAGGAAGTATATCTATTGCAGTACCAGACAGCTAGCAGAGCTCAATGTCTGCGAGTTAGATTTTTAGGTGAATTTAAATTCTTAGCCTTAGACTGATCTCTCTCTCTCCGCTACACCCCACCCCCCGTCTCTTTCCTCCTCCCTTTCCCCCTTCCCCTACCCTCCTACAAAACATGCTAAATTTCTACTTCTAATTCTCTTTAGTAAATAACCATGCACAACTTCTATTGTTACCTGTGACCTCCTGATCATAGGGAGCTCAGCTGCTCCTCCTCCTCCTCCTCTGCCACTGGGTGCTAGCATTTTTTTTAAATTTTACTTTAGGTATACACTATATACAGCATTTCTCCCCATGTTATCCCTCCCCACCCTCCACACCCTCCCCACCCTCCCCATCCCCAGCTGTCCCTCCTCTACCCCCTCCAACTGCCCCGAGTGCGTGACATTCCCCTCCCTGAGTCCACGTGTTCTCACTGTTCAGCACCCACCTATGAGTGAGAACATGCAGTGTTTGGCTTTCTGTTCTTGTGTCAGTTTGCTGAGAATGATGGTTTCCAGATACATCCAAGTCCCTACGAAGGACACGAACTCATTGCTTTTTATGGCTGTGTAGTATTCCATGGTGTATATGTGCCACATTTTCTTTGTCCAGTCTATCATCGGTGGGGTTGGGTTGGTTCCAGGTCTTTGCTATTGTACACAGTGCTGCAATGAACACACGTTTGCATGTATCTTTATAGTAGAACGATTTATAGTTCTTTGGGTATATACCCAGTAATGGGATTGCTGGGTCAAACGGAATTTCTATTTCTAGATCCTTTTGGTGGGAGTGTAAATTAGTTCAACCATTGTGGAAGACAGCGGGGCACTAGTCTTTAATGCGCCACCGCTCTGCTTGTAAACGTAACCCTATCTAATAGCTGAAGCGACAGGAGCATGTGGATTAGAAGGGCTGTGAAAATACAGGTTCTTTGGTGAATTTTTATAGTAATGACTATTTTAATTTCTTATTTTGTAACGATATAGTCTGGTTAAAAAATGAAAACACAGAAATATGTAAGGCGGTAAAAGAAAGAAACCTATAATTCTATTTTCCAAAGGTGTCATAAATACATTATGAAATGTTTAGAATCCGTTTTTCTATTTTGCCACACATATATGAATATATTTAAACAAAAGTGGTATCATTTAATAAATTTTGTTCCAAATTTTATTCTTGCATTTCTCAGTATACCTTGATAGTGAAGACATGTATGTATCCCTCATGTCTTAAGGTTCTTCTAAAAAGAAAAAGAAAAACTAGACATTGACTTCAGTTAACGGATGGTAAAAACGGGAGCCCTGTAAGGATATTGGGGAGCTCAGCACGAGTGGAATTTGGAAACAGGCTGGGGCTGGAAGCAAGGAAGGCAAAGCGGGAGTTGGCAGCGGCCCTGGGAGTGAGTGCTGCCGGGCGCCCGGGCCCTGCCCGCGGTGTCGGGCTTTGCCCCGTGGAAACGGGACGCTGGAGAGCGAAGGGCGCGCGCTTGCTCCGTTCTCTCCCGGAGGAGAAGCCGCCGCGCCCCGGACGGCGGAGGGGAGTCGCCTTTTCAGCAGCCTCTGGGCCTTGAGCGCCGCGCGGTTCCCGGCGGTTTGGGGGCAGCCTGACCCTCCTGCAAAATGGCCTTGGGTTCGAGGGACCCTTTAGAATCCACGGTTGGTTTTCCAGGGTTTTCGGGAATCTGGGTCTGTTTTCAGCCGCCCCGGGCCTGGCCTTGCGGGGTTCAGGGTGCGTGGAAGCGGCTCATTCTTTACCTGGAGACGTTTCCGGCGACGGGCCGGGGAGACGCGCGGCAACGCGGAGACAGCGCGTGGTGCTGAGGCTCAGGGGTTCCTGACTCTGCGCGTGAAGCCCCGCGGCGCTGGTTAAACGCTCCAATGCTCGTAGCGCGGCTCTGGGAACCACACGCGAAGAACCATCCTGCCCGGTGGGACTTAAAATCAAAATCGGAAATGTGTTACCTACCAGGCGTCCCTTGGCACCCCGGCATGATGAGAAGGGGCGCTCCAATCCCCTCGCGCGCTGCGGGCCCTTGAGAGCGCTGGTTCAGTCCCCAGAACTCCTTTTTTTTAAAAAATTGTACTTTAAATTCTGGGGTACATGCAGATCTTGCAGGACTGTAGCATAGCTGCACACACGCCGCGGTGGTTTGCTGCCTCCATCCCCCATCACCTACATCAGGCATTTCTCCCGATGTTATCCCTCCGCAACCTCCCCAACCGCCACTGTCCCTCCCCTAGCCCCTCACCCCCCAACAGACCCCAGTGTGTGATGTTCCCCTCCCTGTGCCCATGTGTTCTCATTGTTCAACACCCGCCTATGAGTAAGAACATGTGGTGTTTGGTTTTCTGTTCTTGTGTCAGTTTGCTGAGAATGATGGTTTCCAGATTCATCCATGTCCCTGCAAAGGACATGAACTCATCCTTTTTTATGGCTGCATAGTATTCTATGGAGTATATGTGCCACATTTTCTTTATCCAGTCTATCATTGATGGGCATTTGGGTTGGTTCCAAGTCTTTGCTATTGTAAACAGTGCCATAAAGAACATACATGTGCATGTATCTTTATAATAAAACGATTTATAATCCTTTGGGTATATACCCAGTAATGGGATTATAGGTCAAATGGTATTTCTATTTCCAGATCCTTGAGGAATTGCCACACTGTATTCCATAATCGTTGTACTAATTTACACTCTCATCAACAGTGTAAAAGCATTCCTATTTCTCCACATCCTCTCCAGCATCTGTTGTCTCCAGATTTTTTAATGATAGCCATTCTAACTGGTGTGAGATGATATCTCAATGTGGTTTTGAATTGGATTTCTCTAATGACCAGTGACGATGAACATTTTCTCATACGCTTGTTGGCTGCATAAATGTCTTGTTTTGCAAAGTGCCTGTTCATATTCTTTGCCCACTTTTTGATGGGGTTGTTTTTTTCTTGTAAGTTTGTTTTAGTTCTTTGTAGATTCTGGATATTAGCCCTTTGAGAGATGGGTAGCTTGCAAAATTTTTTCCCATTCTGTTGGTTGCAGTTCACTCAAATGATTGTTTCTTTTGCTGTGTAGAAGCTCTTAAGTTTAGTTAGATCCCATTTGTCTATTTTGGCTTTTGCTGCCATTGCTTTTAGTGTTTTAGTCATAAAGTCCTTGCCTATGCCTATGTCCTGAATGCTATTGCCTATGTTTTCTTCTAGGGTTTTTATGGTGTTAGGTCTTATGTTTAAATTCTTAATGCATCTGGAGTTAATTTTTGTATAAGGTGTAAGGAATGGGCCCAGTTTCAGTTTTCTGCACATGTTTAGCCAGGTTTCTGAACACCATTTATTAAACAGGGAATCCTTTCCCCATTGCTTTTACACTGTTGGTGGGAGTGTAAATTAGTTAAATCATTGTGGAACACCATATTTTTGTAACAGTGGATAAACCATTTTGAATTCTTACTACCAAGGTAGGCTTCAGATTACTCAAGATCCTCAAAAATATTTATTTTCTTTTTTGAAAATGGCCATTTTAATAGATGTGAAGTGGTATCTTATTGCGGTTTTGATTTGCATTTTCCTAATAACTAGTGGTGTTGAGCATTTTGTGTGTACTTATTGGTAATGTATATATCTTCTTTGGATAAATATCTATTCAAGATCTTTCCCATTTTTAAAATCATGTTTTTGTGTTTTTGTTTTGTTGTAGTATTGAATATCAATCTCCTATAAGATATATTATTTGCAAATATTTTCTACCATCCTGCAGTATCACTGGTTTCTATAATTCATAATGTATATTAATAGTTATATCATAAGTACTATATATAATATATATCATATAAAATATTGATTATATATAATTTATTATTTTATTATTTTATATTATATATATTTATACACACACACAAGGTAGAATATTATTTGCTAATACTTGGGTTTCCATGAGGAGAGGGAAACTTCACTCTCCAATGGAAAGAGTGTTAACGTGGCATCTGGGACTCTTCTGTCTTGTCTTTCACTTCTCCTTTTGGAAAGAGAACTAATTTATCTCAATGAAGAGACAGTAAGGATCTAGCATCCATTACTTGTTTGACTGGAATCAATTATTTAAAAACCATATACACAGGTGTCTTCATTCTGTTCCTGAATTCTGTGTCTCTCAGACTTTAGTAATCAAAATCCCTGATAGTCATGCTTTCCCTTCAGGTGATTCTAGATTTCAGGGGATGTAGTAATAAGCTTCATTGTTCTTTGCAAATAAAACAATACCCTCAAATCTAACTCCAATGGCAATAAAGTTGATACTTTGACCCCTATCTAATGCCTCTTTCGGTTTCTTGCTCAGAATCCAGATGGGAAAGAGATATGATTAATTATCATTCTCAAAAGTCCAAACAAGTAACACTGAAGTAAGGGTTTTTCCTATACTTGCTTCATTATGTTAGTCTCACTGCTGCCGCTACCTTATGTAAATCTTTATTAATTCAATGTCAATATCATATGCTTTGATGGCACTAAGCAGATAATTTCTGTCATTTCAAATGTTCAAGTAAAGTCTTGATGATTTTATTTCACATACTCTCTGGGGAAAAAAATACCACAGTACATGAAGAGCTAGAAAGATGGTGATAAACGTACTTTTCTACACAAATTTATTGAATTCTATTAAATTACAATTATTACCCAAGAGCTCAGAAGTTCTCTTTCTTATTGAACATCTATCTATCTATCTATCTATCTATCTATCTATCTATCTATATCTTTATTTAAATAAAGTTTAGTGTGAAATTCCTACTATAAATATTTATTATTTAGTATATTAAAAATTTGGAAGATTAAAGAAGCCGTAAATTCAGAAAAGGTAGATATTATTAATCAAGACTGCAATGATGTTTTGTATTCTTAAAAAAAGGTGATGAGGAAAGTTTCTGAAATAGTTAGAGGCTGAGGACTGTATTATATTTGGCTCATTTCTGTATCCTCAGAACCTCATACAGCATCTGGACCAAAACTGAAAGTCATTCATTCATTTGTTCATTCAAAATGTCTTTATTTGGACCTTACTATGAGCCAAGTGCTTTGCTATGCCTTTAAGACAGTAGGGTAAAAAGAAACAGATATGATCCTACACTTTTGGAGCTCACATAGGCATAAATTGAATAATTACACAGACAATCATAAACTTTTAACTGTAATAAATAGTATAAGAAATGATTAGTAACTACTATGGTAGATTAAATAGAGAGATGGTATCTAAGTAGGTAGATCAAGGAAGGCATCCCTCAGGATAGCTTAGTTATAAAGAATGTGTAGTGATTTGCTGTGTGAGAGGGAAATGCAAGAATACAGCATAGAAAGAAGAGGAATAGTAAGAAAACAAGGGTTCATGAAATGAAATAAATGAGGGAATCAAAGAGATCAGTGAATGTGGAACACAGAGAGAAATTAGGGTTAAGAAAGGGGCTGGAGGGCAACCCCAAAATGACATTATTAAAAATATAGCAAGAAAAACTAATACCTAGAAATTCATCTAATGGAAGAGAAAAAACAAAACAAAACAAAAAAAGCCCTCTTTTCTCTACTCTATTCTCCAAACTGAAAACCATGATGGACAGAAATTGAAATAAATGTAAATAAATGGAAGGATTACTTTATTCATGCATTGGATAACTCAGTATGGTAGGATATAAGTTCTCTTTAAAATATTTTATGCCGTCAATAAAAACCCAAAGAAAAATTCAGCAACTTTTCTTTTGAGATTGGGAAGCTCATTTTAAAATGCCAGTGAAAATGCAAATACTAAGGCAATCATAAAGAAAACAAAATGGTAGGAACTATACTCCTAGATATTAAGATTGATTTTAAAGTTATAGTAACTAAGACAAGGTGGTATTGAAGGAAATATAGACTCAGACCAATGGAACAGAGAGTGGGTCTAGAACAGACTCACAAATATGTAATCACTTTATTCATAACAAAAAGGGATATTTCAGTGCTTCAGGGAAAGGCCTGCTCTTTTAATAAAGACTACTAGGTCAATAGGACATCCATATGAAAGAAAAAGTTCCTTAAACCTTAACACATACTTTTAAATAAAAAAATAAGTACTAGATGTAGTTTTAACCTAATCCTGAATTACATAAAAATAAAGCTTTTAGAAGAAAACAAAAGATTGTCTCTTTTACTTTGGCTAGACAAAAAATTATTAAATAGGACACAGAAAATGTCAAGCATAAAAACACGGTAAATCAGACTACATTAAAAATAACTTTTGTTAATGAAAATTACCATTAAAGGAGCAAAGAAGAAGAACAAGCTTTGGGAAAGGATATTTTAAAAATATATTTTAACAAAAATGCTCACAGCCAGAATACATTAAAAAACCCTTTAAATTCATATAAAATTATCACTATCACCATAGAAAAAATGAGCAAAATACCCAGACAGCTACATAAAAAAGAACATCCAAATGACCAATAAACAAATGAAAGAACTCAACTCCATTAGTCTCCAGGGAAATACAAATGAAAACTCAATGTGTTATTACTGCAGAGCCACTGTTAAAACAAAAAAAAACAGAAAATACCAAATGTTAGGGGTACTGAAACTCTGAAACAATGTTATTGGGAGTATAAGTTGGCATAAGTATTTTGGAAAGCATCAGAAATATCTACTAAAATATAGAATATAAGCATATTTTATATCTGGATATAAACCCTACTAGATGGCATAGGTATGGTCACCAAAAGACATGTATAAGAATGCTCATAGCAGCATTATTTGTAACAGCTTAAAACTGCAAACAACCCAAATTTTCATCAACAGTAAAGAGCATTTTAAAGATGTGGTGTATTTATACAATAAATACGGTAACTGAATAAATGGCAATTGCCATATAGAACAATGCGTGTTGGTGCAAGAATAAACAAGTAGATGAATAGAACAGAAGAGTTAATAAAGAAATAAACCTACTCATACATAGCCACTGATGTTGCAGTGAGGTGAGGACAATAGACTTTTTAGCAAAAGAAGCTCGACATATAAAATTATATGTTAGATGTTCTCCTTTATACAAAGTTGAAAAGCAGGCAAAATTAATTTATGGTGGTAGAGATCAATACACTCATCAGCTTGCAGTGGGGCGGGGAAGGGACAGTGACAAAGGGAGACAGACAGGACATTTCTGAGTACATGAAATGTTATATTTATTTAATTGAGAGCATGCACAAAGAATATACTAACTTCATAAAAATTGATCAAGCTATTCACCTATGATTTGTGTACTTCTCTGTAATACATTTTAAGTGCTTATTAAAAAATTAATGAAAGATATAGGTTGAAAATGAAAGAAGAGGTAGACAAAGCAGTGCCTTAAAATGGTGGTAAGGATGATGATGATTTATTTCCTTTGCAAAATAATAGAGGAAATAGTTGAATGTTTTTATCAGGATTGTTGATATGATCAGATGGCAGTGATGGAAGAAAGCGAAAAAAACTTGGGAAAATAAGGGTATTTGATGGATTAAATCAATAAGATTTGCTGAGGGATTTGCTATAGGAAGAGGCAAGTAGGGGAGGTGTCATGATCCTTGTCTTAGATTTGCACAATAGGATGGACGGCAGTATTGTACCCTTTTTTTTTTTTTTTTTTTTTTTTAGATTCAGTTTCGCTCTTGTTGCCCAGGCTGGAGTGCAAAAGCGCAATCTCGGCTCACTGCAACCTCTGCCTCCTGGGTTTAAGTGATTCTCCTGCCTCAGCCTCCCGAGTAGCTGGGATTACAGGCATGCACCACCATACCCAGCTAATTTTTTATTTTTAGGAGAGACGGGGTTTCTCCATGTTGGTCAGGCTAGTCTCGAATTCCTGACCTCAGGTTATCTGCCTGTCTTGGCCTCCCAAAGTGCTGGAATTACAGGCCTGAGCCACTAGGCCCAGCCAGTATCATACTTTTTTTTTTTTTAATTATACTTTAAGTTCTAAGGTACATGTGCAGAATGCGCAGGTTTGTTACACAGGTATACACGTGCCATGGTGGTTGGCTGCATCCATCACTCTGCCATCTACATTAGGTATTTCTTCTAATGCTATCCCTCCCCTAGCCCCCCACTCCTGGCTATCCCTCCCCTATCCCTCCAAACCCTACTATCCCTCCCCTAGCCCCCACCCCGTGCTGTGGAGGTCTAGGGGACGGAGTTAATACAGAAATAAACAGAAGTTATTTTTAATGTAGTCTGATTTATCATGTCCCTCCCCTAGCACCCAACCAACTGACAGGCCCTGGTATGGGATGTTCCCTTTCCTGTGTACATGTGTTCTCTTAAAATCCTGAGTCCCAAGTTTCCAGGAAAGGAAATTCTGAATTTGTCTTTGTCTTTGGAAAAGCTAAAATTATAAAAAGATTCTCATCATCACTAATCATTGGCAAAATGAAAATCAAAACTGCAATGAGATATTACCTCACACCTATTAGGATGTCTACTATCAAAAAAACAAAAGCTAAAAGCATAGGAACGGATGTTAAAGAATTGGAACCCTTGTACCTTGCCGGTGGGAATGTAAAATAATGCAGCCACTGTGGAAAAGAGTATGGAGGTTCCTAAACATTAGAAATAGGACTGCCATATGATTCAGCAATACTAATTCTGAGTATATACCCAAAGGAATTAAAATAAGAATCTCAAAAAAGATATGCATACTCCCAAGTTCATTGCATAACTAGTCACAACAGCCACCTTAAGGGAAAAACCCAAACATACATGGACAGATGCATAGATAAAGAAAATGTGGTATATACAAACAATGGAATATTATTCAACCTTTAAAAGGAAGGAAATCCTGCCATTTGGAACAATATGGATGAATCTGATAGACACTTTGCTAAGTAAAATAAGCCAATCACAGAAGGACAGATACTGAATGATTCCACTTATATAAGATGTCTAAAATAGTCAAACCCATAGAAGCAGAGAACAGAATATAGGTTACCAGTGTCTGGGGAGAGGGGGAATTGCTGTTCAATTGGTATAAAGTTTCAGTTATATAAAATAAACATGTTCTAGAGATCTGCTCTGCAGTATCGTGTTGATAGTCAACTGCTTTACACTGTTGACCGTCAGCACTATGGTGTTTTACACACTTAAAAATTTATTATGAGGGTAGATATCATGTTAATTTCTTACTATGAAACAAAAGGGATACGAGGAAGCTTTTGGAGCTGGTGTGTAAGTCTATCAGGTTGACTGTGGCCACTGCTTCACAGGTATATGCATACATTCAAACTCATCAAGTTATATACATCAAATAAGTGAAGTTAATTGTACATATATTCTACCTCAATAAATATTTTTAAAAAAAGAAATGGAAAGGGCTTAAGACAGCCTTAAGAAATTTCAACAGTGAATGGCGGGTAGAGTAGGATGAACAAGTAAATAAGACAGAGATAATAGCGGTCAGACAAGTGGAATAAAAATTAGGAGACAGATGGATCATAGAAGGTAAGATAAATAATTGTTTTAAAAGAAAGGGAAATGCCAACAGTATTGACGGCTGCCCAGAGGTTAAGTGGGAATTAAAATTGTACATTTATTCAGCTGAGTGAATAACTGTTGAATGAGCAGATAAATAAAGCTGGGTTTTCTGGCAGTTAAATGTGTAAAAGAAAAAGAAAAACACTAGTTTGAAGAACACTGAATTGAACTTATTGAAAGTAACACAACACATCATTCACAGAATGGAAAATGGATTCAATCATGAATTTCATCATACCTTGTCTTTCTAGTAATTCTATGTTGATCTTCTTCAGAAACCTCATTAAAGAAAAAGATTCTAGCTTGACATTGAAGAACCTGATCTTTTATATGTCTGATTACAATTCTGCTTTAGTTGCTTAAAATAAGGTTTGTTAATCAAAACAAAGTACAACTTTTTGTTTAAACCAAATACTCTTAAAGTGCCTTTTTTTTTCAGATGCTGAAACCACTGGTTTTTAGGAGAGCAAATTAAGAATGTGGAATTTTAGCTAAATATTTCAGATAAGGCATATTAAAAAGCAAATGTCCAGAATTCAAATTATTCTTAAAAACATTTTCTATAGTGAATCATTTCAGACTTTACTAGAACTCTAAAATTATGATTTCAGTAAAATATAATTAATTCAAATATAATATGCAATTAAGCAGGATGTTTAATCATTCAGAAATATTGGCCTGAATTTTTACCTCTGATAAATAATCTTACAATGTGAAATAATCTTACATTGACAGGATGTCACAGAACTTAAAGGTAATTTTAGAGTCAGGAAGATGTGATTTGGGATCCTAAAATTCTCCCTTTACATACTAGGTACATGCAAAGTCCAGGTTCTCTTATCAGAAAAAAATGGGGTTATCAGCAGGCTATATTTCACAAGGCTAAAATTGATGAAGAAAAGAAAACCATAAGACTGTGACAGATGCTGTGGAAGACACAGTCATGAATGAGATAAGGCCCCATCACAAATAATAACTATTATAGAAAGTAAGAACTGGCACATGCCAAAAGAAAAGGAAGAAATAGGGGAATTTACCTGTGACTACTGAAAGCTTGGAGAATGTTTCATTATGAGAGGCAAATGTATTAGAGTCACAAGTGCAGGCTGAGTGAAGAGAGGGGTGCTGTTTAATTCCTGATTCCACTGTTTGTTAGTGACCCTGTGGTTGAACTTTCAGTAATTCAGTGCTTTTATTCCGAAAATGGAGTTTCTAATAATATCTAGTGGATAAATGAAGTATTGAAAGCATTTAAAACAACTATTGGCACATAGTAAATAATCAGTAATGTCAGTGGGCAATTTTAATGTGTGTATATTTGACCCAACAGCCAGCTACCTACCCTTTCTCTTTTAGACAAGCTTTAGGTTCACAGCAAAATTGAGAGGAAAGTACAGAGATTTTCCATATATCCCCTACCCCCAACTTGTATAGCTTCCCCCATTATCAACATTGGGTAGGCTGTTTTTAACCAAAGTAATGCAGAATGATCTTACCTATTTCACCTCCTTCATCCTGACTGACCTAACCCCAGTCAGGCCAAGTAGAATTGAGATAACAGGGATTTGAAATAGTGACTTTGAAAGAGTTGAATTCATCTCTAAGTGCAAAGGGAACTGTGATATGTAAACCCCAGAGTGGTGGGCCGCATGAATATCATTGAATTAAGTTGCAGAGAAGGAGTAGTTAGAAGAAAAAAAAAGAATTAAGCAGATATAAAGTGAGAAGGAGTGCTGGAAAACAGAAAATCTCAACAATGATTTAGAACTTTGTTTCAGTTCTTTTCTCAGGCCAGCTTCATTCTTTTATTTCAGTAAATGTCCCTTTTTGCCTAAGAGAGTATGAATTGATTTCTGTTATTGGCATCGGAAAACCAACTAAATCAAGATTCCATTTGAACTCTGTTTTGGAGAATAGGTATGATTGAGATGAAGCCATGAGAGAGGAGGAGGCTTTGTCAGCTGAATCATCTTAATCAAAGAGATTCATTACATAAAATTTATCTTGGTTTAGTGTGAGCCCATGGTAAAAGAAGGAAGACAGAGCCGGGTGTGGTGACTCACACCTGTAATCCCAGCACTTTGGGAGGCCAAGGCAGGTGGATCACAAGGTCAAGAGATCGAGACCATCCTGGCAAACATGGTGAAACCCCATCTCTACTAAAAAATACAAAAATTAGCTGGGCATGGTGGTGCACACCTGTAGTCCCAGCTACTCAGGAGGCTGAGGCAGAACTGCTTCAACCCAGGAGGTGGGGATTGCAGTGAGCCGAGATTGCGCCACTGCACTCCAGCCTGGCACCTGGCAACAGAGCAAGACTCTGTCTCAAAAAAAAAAAAGAAAAAGAAAAGAAAAAAGAAAAGAAAGGATAGTAAGTAAAAATATTTATAGTTAGTTTGGGCTGAGATTAAGAAAGGTCTGGAATAACATGGTTAAGCTTTTGATTTTATAAGACAGGATTTTGATATAGAAACGACATAACTGTGCTTGAGATTTTTAATAATTATAATTAATATTTATAGAGCATCTAGTATGGCCATGCATCTTGCTAACCTTTTTATATGCATTTTCTTACTAAATTCTCCAACAATCTCATAAACTAGAAACCACTGCACTCATAGTTTTTAGATAAAGAACCTGAAGCTTGGAAAAGTTTTGGAATTTGCCAGAGGTCACAAAGCTAGTATGTATTGTAGCCAATAACATCAACCAAGCTCTGCTGACTAATCCTAAATTCTTCATCAGTATGCTACATTTTCCGTAATATGTTGAACAGATTTACAAAATTCATAAACTCTATATTGGCCAGACAGGTAATAAAAGTGAGTAAAATAAATCACATGGAACAGTGGTGACTGTGGCACATTTTGGCTAAATTCAGAGTGTATTCAACGTCTAAGGGCATTCAAAGTATTATTAATTATTATTACTGGAAATTCAATCTATAAACCACGTATTGCCTTTGGATCAAGGTTGATTATATTAGAATAGAGTCTATGGGTAGGAAGATCAGTCATATGATAATCACAGGTGAAGAGAAATGAGAAAATGAGATCTGTGGCCAGGATAGAAATTGTGGGAAATGAGAAGGAGGACTATAATTCAGAGACACAGGGTTATCTGGTGTCATGAAGGGGTATAAGATGAAAAACAACAGCAGTCCTTGTTGTAAAAATATCAATGTTCGGTGACTAGAATGTTAGTAGATTAAGGAAAACAGAATATAAAAGTTAGGGAAGTAGGGGGAGGGGAGTTGAGCACAGACGGTAAATATAAGCATGGGACCATTCAATTCAAAATATTGCCTGGTGTATTAGTCCATTGTCTCACTGTTACAAAGAAATACCTGAGACTGGGTGATTTATAAAGGAAGGAGGTTTAATTGACTCACAGATGCGCATGGCTGGGGAGGCCTCAGGAAACTTACGATCATGGCACAAGGGAAAGCAAGGCACCTTCTTCACAAGGCAGCAGGAGGGAGAATAAATGCAGGAGGAACTACCAAACGCTTATAAAACTATCGGATCTCGTGGGAACTCACTATCAGGAGAACAGCACAGGCAAACCATCCCCATGATTCAATTACCTCCACCTGGTCTCTCCCTTGACATGTGGAGATTATGGGAATTCTAATTTAAGATGAGCTTTTGGGTAGTAACATAGCCAAATCGTATCAGTGGTATCTTTTCGAGCTATTTTTCAAGTATGTGAAAATAGGAGACTGATATAGAGGTTTTTATTTACACTGTGACTGCTAAATTGATTAATAAATAAAAAATTATTCGTTTTAGAATAATTACAACATTCTCTAGATCAGAAAATCCTAGTTTGGCTTACATGTCCAGTAGGAATGACTTATATGCCCTGAATTTGGGAACTTGAGAACTTCATGTATAAACTACCAGAAGCTTCCAAATAATTCATGTGGGTCTTTTGGCAGCAACGCCAGTACGATACAATTATTTTCCTCAGAGTCTATTTTGCCTTTGATTTTCCTCATCTGGTCTCTGACTGATGTAGAGTGTAGAGACAATGACCTCAAAGGTTTAACTCATTATCACCCTCCTGGAGCTAGTCAGCATTTCAGGTTTCTTTGTTTTCTTATTCTCTGTCCTGCCCTCCAGCCCCTGCTTCAGGAGGCAGATTTATTCAGGTTTTATAGCTGTTGCTTTTTTTTTACACAAGGGCATAAGGCTCGCCCTCTCTTTTCAGACTGGCATAGTCGGAGAAGCTATTTGAACATGAATCATATGTGATTATCTGGGACACAAGACAGGATACTCTAACCATAATCATGGATTACAGCCTTTTGATAGGTTCCTGATTGGAGGAAGCATGGGTGGAGGAGCCAGGAGGTTTAAGTGAATCCTGGTTTTTCCTCTTTAGCCATGAGTCCATGGACGCAAGCCTCCACTTTGAGACTCTCCTCCTTCAACTGTAAAATGAGGATGATACCTGCCTCCAAGTTGACTATGAGCATCCAATGAGTGTGTGAATATAGACAGGATCCAGCACAAGGTAGTGATTACCTTAGGGTGCACAAGAATTTGAGGCACATGTGCTAATAATTTAGGAACATTGTTATGAACTTGAATTAGATGCAAATCATGCAAATTCACTTATTAGATAAGTAAATTAAGAAAGTGACTTAGCTGAGTCTCAGTTTCCTTATTTATTAAATATGGATTATTGTGTTTACTGCTCAGAATGGTTGGGACAATGAGATGCAATTACTCAGCCCACAGTCACGACTGGACACATGATGTATCCAGTTATTGTTATTATTGTGTTTTGCTACCATTGTTGTTACCATAATTACCAAAATTATCATTTCTTCTCTGTAAGGGTTTCATTGACTGGATAAAGAAAATGTGGCACATATATACCATGGAATACTATGCAGCCATAAAAAAGGATGAGTCCATGTCCTTTGCAGCGACATGGATAAAGCTGGAAACCATCATTCTCAGGAAACTGACACAAGAACAGAAAACCAAACACTGCATGTTCTTATTCATAAGTGGATGTTGAACAGTGAGAACACATGGACACAGGAAGGGGAATATCACACACCAGAGCCTGCTGGGGGATGTGGGGCTAGGGAAGGGATAATATTAGGAGAAATACCTAATGTATATGACAGGGGGATGGATGCAGCAAACCACCAAGGCATGTGTATACCTATGTAACACACCTGCATGCTCTGCACATGTACCCCAGAACTTAAAGTATAATAATAAAAAAAAATTAAAGAAAAAAATAAAAAGACAGCTAACTTTTTCTCTTCTTTTATGACCTTTCTTATTCTCTTTTCCTACTTCAATTTTATCCATAGCCATTGTCATCATCCAGCATACCACATATTCTACTTTTTGGTTCATTATCAACTACCCCATCTGGTATGTTAGCTTCATGGGAGCAGGAATTTTGGTCTATTCACTGCTCTAACATCAACAGCTACAATGATGACTGTCATCAAGTAGATTCTTTAACAAATATGTGTTTAATGTGTATGAACCCTGCCAAAACAGGAGCTGCAAATATTGGCCATGAGGGGGAATTAATGCAAGTGAAGAAATCCATGACCTTCAATAACAATAAATGGCCACACCTTTAATTTTCAAAACAGTTACCTGATTTGTGAAGGGCTGAAATATTTCCTTTTAGGATCTGTCTCCCCAAGGAAAGAGAAACTGTAATCGATTCCATCCAGGATTAGTGACAGCCACACTCTATTCTCAGTGCTATGGTAAATGCCACCTCATTCAATCCTCACAATAACCACATGCAATAGGTATTATTTGTATCTCCACTGTAAAGAAATGGGGAGAGGCTGGGTACTCTTGCCCAGAAAGCTGTTAAGGCAGAATTTGAACTGCAGCAGTCTGGCTCCCAAGGCCACGGTTGTCACTTCTCCACAATACTATATCCCAAATTAGATAGGGATTGTAGGAGATAGTTGTAGCTGTAAGAGAGACAGGTAAAGTTCCAAAACAATGCCAACTGATAGAAACATTTTCGTAAAGACTGTATAAGCACAACAACTAATAATCATTTAAGTCACCCTTTCTGTATGAAGGAAGTTTGGCTTCTACCCCATCTGGTTCTCAAAAACCTTATCTCAGATGTTAGTATTTCAAATAAGCCATGGCCAGACCCTCTCAGCTCCTAATGTCAAATCTCAAAAACCCATGATATATATATGGATCAGATGTTATACAGATTAGTTCCTTGGGAAAGAAAAGAAAAAGGGAAAGCTATTATGTAAAACCCACATGACCATTCCAGCCACTTAACTTCAAGAGTTTGTATATAGATTGGAAAGCTAGCAAATTCCTGAGTGTCTGTAGCCTCATCTACTTAACTGCAGCATAGCCATCAGTCAGAGTTTGTCAGAAAAGCTGAATCTCAGGCATCACCCCAGACCCACAGGATCAGAATCTGCATTTCAACAAGATTCCCCCAGTGACTTGTGGCTTATTACAGTTTGAACAATACTGCATTAACCTATTGACTCTCAAACTTGGTTATGCATTGGAAGCATTGGGGGAGTTTAAAAAATATGGGCCCAATTCCCAGAGATATTGATTTAATTGGTGTAGGGTACAGGTGGAAAAATCTTTCTAATGTTCTCCAGGTGATTCTAATACGCAACCAAGTCTGAGACTGCTGCTCTCGTCACTCTGGGTATGTCTTTAAGCAGCAGCTTTCATTATTTTTATTCTCATTCTTTAGTCCCTCCACTAATACTTAGTCTTCTGCCCAAGAGAAGTATTGCTGACCAAATTGTAATAGAGCTATTCTTTTTCAAGGGTCATATTGATAAACATGATGCTGCTAATGTGACCCAAATTAATCAGAGCTTTCAGCAATGAGTCATTTATCAGGACTCACAGATGCTTTCACATTTATTGTTGACTTTCAGACAAAAGCAAGTTATCCATTTTACATGCTTCACTATTTTTATGTCCAGTTTGTCTGGAAGTGCTTGAATATGTAAAATTACCTATTCTATGCTCAGTAGTACCCTATATTGATTTCTTCCCACATGCTTTTAGAATTACATATTTCCATCTCGTTTTTATCTGTTTGAATCCTAAAGTTCATGGATTGACTCATCTATCTGTGTATCTTCAGAGTCAAGCATAGTCTCTGTTCAATAAATGTTTGTTAAATAAGTTTGAATCTCCGTCATTTTTTCAGTTTGTAAAAATACCCATCCCTATTTTAGTATCATACTCTTTATGTGTGCTGAATTTGAATATACAAATTCAAAAGTACAAAAAGATAGGGATAGTTGCAAAGGCCAATCATTAAATATTTATTGACTATAAAAACTACTTACAAAATATCACTCTGATCATTCTAGGCAGAATGTGAAGATAGATGAAGAGTCCTTTCATTGCTTTATAATCTTGTAGGGAACACTGACACATATGTAAATAAATAAGCAAATCTCATATAATTTAGGTAATGATGAAGGTTGTTGATAAACAGCTGAATCAAACTTTAAGCGAGTTTTGTAGAGAAGTAGATTCATTCAGTCTAGTGGCTAGCAAGACTTCCCAAATTTTATTCTTTTAAGAGATAGCAAAGGTGTAATCTATTTGAACAATTACAATATACAAGATAGAATTATGGTATAGAAGTAACCTAAAAAATATAATTTTATATCTTTTATCATGTAGTTTGAGAATAAATCAGTTTGCCCTGAAAATACACCTTCAAACTTTCAAAGTTGGAAAAAGTTTTACTTCCTGACTCCCTACTCGTTGAGACTCATTGAGATTTTGCGGTAATAGAATGGAAAATGCTCTTCAGCATCAACTCTACTATTCACTGCTTTGAACACCACAATAAATAGAAAGGACAAGAATTGAAAGCTTTTTTCCCTCTTAGCTTTTTCTAAGTGCTGAACTGAATAGGCGTCAACTTTCTGTTGTAGCGCTGGCAGTTCCTACTTTCAAAAGAACAATCAGAAGGAAACCCTTTCAGAAAATTGATCCGCCAAAGTTTGAAATGCTTAAAAATAAACTGTCAGGTCTGTCTGTTTTCCCCTACGTAACCTGCCAGCCTCACCTCTAGTTTTTTTAATTTTTTAAACCCTAGCAGCCAGGTATTCTATTTCAGAAGGCTTCTATGTAGCTCGTTCTTTGTCAGGAGTATTGTAGACGACCAAATATTTTATAAATTGTAGAAAGACCTGAATGGGGATAAAAGCCAACTTGTGCTCCCCACTGCCCTGACACCTCCTCCTGCAGAGCTCTAAAATTTAGGTTAGGGAAGAGTATTCCTTCTAAATTCAGTTGGACAATTCCAGCCCTTACTATTTAGGGGGAAAAAAAAGAATATCAAGAGTATGTAGAATTTTCTCTATTTCTTGTTCATCTAGTACCCCAGATTTGAGCTCTTATTATGGGAATCTTAGCAGAAATGGGTTCAAATAGTTTGTTTTTTGTTTACTTCTTCCTAGAACATGTTCTTCCCAAAGAATCTCTCTTCTATAGTAAGGTCCCTAATCTCCTATCAATGGCTGTTATGTGCCAGGAACTGCACTAGAAGCCATGTATCGAATGTAACAGGTCAACAGTGATTCTCCCCAAAAGTCCATTTTAACCTGCTCAGAAGGGATGATTGTGACTTTGCAACATTGCTCCTGATATTTATGTCCTCTTCAAAGCACCTGTAGGTAAGAGTTGGAAATCAACCACGTTATTACAGGCTTTAACTAAGAAACGTATTTCTGAATGAATCCTTCAACTCTTTCATAGAAATAAGGCAAACAAAAAAGTGTCAGTAATTACTAATGTTACAGAAGGGCAGTAATTTATAATCTAAGGTTAACTTTGTGGGCTGATATTTTGTCTATTTTTAGTTAATTAATTAGTTTGTAGACATGGAGCCTTGCTACGTCACATAGACTGGAATACAGTGGCATGATATTAGCTTGCTGCAGCCTCAAACTCCTGGGCTCAAGTGATCCTCCTGCAGGGTCAAGCTTTCCTGCCCAGGCTGGTCTGGAACTCTCGGCTTCAAGGGATCTTCTCACCTCAGCCTCCCAAAATGCTGGGATTACAGGCAGAAAGCACCACTCTTGGCTGTTTTGAATATGTGGTCCTTTTCATAAAAGATGGTAAAAGACATCTTTTCTGTAATTTCAGATTGGGAAGGATGAGGAAGTCCAACTTGAGAAATTCAGATTTTATATATCATCCTTAACTGGACAACAGTCTTTCCTTGGGCCTAGTTTGGAACAGTCCTTGTCCATCACTGTCTCACTGTTCTGCTATGAAAAAACACTAGCTAGTTGCATCCCTAGACTGTACTGGGGCACACTCTCCATCCTCCTTGGCTACCTCCCCTGGTTATTTGTGCAGCTTCTTATCCCCTTCACTGAATTTCATATTTCCTAAATGACAGACCATGACGCACTCAGTCATCTCTGTGTCTCTGACACTGGCTAACCTTGATGTTTTCCCTTTGATAGCTGCTTAGTAAATGTCGATTAAATATATAAAAACCAAGAAAGCTATGGACAGGAAAATCAACCCTGCAATTTTCTCTGACATCACTTCCCTCCTTCTATAAACAGAACTGGCTGCCAAAAACCTAAATCTTCTGTCCAGTTTTTTGAGATTCTTCGTATTTGACTCTTCTTTTTCTGCTAGACCCAAAGAATTACCAAATAACACTGATCCCATCTCTTTATTTTCCTCCCCTCCCCTCCCCTCCCCACCCCTCTTCTCCTCTCCTCTCCTCTCCTCCCTTCCCCTCTCTTCTCCCCTCTCTCTCTCTCTCTCTCTCTCTCTCTCTCTGTCTGTCTCTTTAATATGACTGCCATGACCCAGACCAGTATGGAGTTACAGTCAGAAACTTAAATTCTATATTTTGTTCTTGCATTTATAAAACTGAATCATGTGAGAAAATGCTTTATTCTCTGCATCCCTCCCCAACTACAAAAATAAAGAGTGTGATCATTCAAACAAGGATAAATATGATTTTTCATGGGATTTCATGATTGGCTTCTGGAATATACCAATTCTCTTAAACATAGTATTTTTTCAGCCTCTATTCAAAAACTCCTGTTAGCTGAAGTTCTCAAAGCTGTGGCCCTGCTGCCTTATGGGTCTGAAGACATTCCCTCTTACTATGATTTATATTTTTAGATTGTGGGTGTACCTTACATTGCTTTTTATCTACAGAGATTCTTTAAAATCTCAGATTGTAGGTTCTTCTCTGTTTCCAACAGAGATAATAACAACTAGGACCACTTTTTATACTAATTTCTTAGCTTAGAAGTTTCCCTAGAGCAAGCCCTGTGTTCACAGGGGAAGTTCTTTTTCTCTCTCTTGGTCATTCACTCAATCACTTGCTCGCTCTTGCTCTCTGACAGATAAACTTTGAGTCAGTGGTTAGATTTATTCTCATTCATCCCTTCAAGGATGTATGTGTCTCAGATCCATATTCTACCTGTAAGGTCAAGGCCTAGTCTGTAGACCTCACATAACCTCACAAACTCTGGCATTCTCTCTCTCCCATAGGGTGGTACAAGGGACAGTTTATATTTTGCACTGTCATATTTTATTGACTGTTTTTGCTTTTGAGAATGTTTTTACACGCTTATGAGTTATGGCATACATTTAAACGGATAGTTATATTTTATACATTTGTTGCTTTTATTTTCAGTTTTTAGCATACAGATATCTAGGTTGTAAATCGAATCTTTCAATAACATCCTAAGTGCTGTGCTGAATTAGAGGAAATCCGGCATATTATATTCCTTATTATAGGCTATCTGACGTTTACCATGGTCACCATATTACCTGAAAATATTATCTTAATCTCCTTTGTGACCTCCAGGGTAAAATAAAAACTTGCAGGTGAGTCAAGCATTACTCTCTGCAAATCTTGTCCTATTCTTTTTTTGTTTTCGGAAAAGCCAAAGGTCTGCATTTTTGAGTAAAATCTAATGAATCATAATGTTGATAACTGATTTTAAAAATGTACAACAAAAATACTGTGAAGGCCAGCACTGTAAAGGCCAAAGTAGACAATTTCCAGGCTCCGGTTTACAGTGCCTTCTGTTGCATGGAACTCTATTCTTTATGACTTTGTTATGCCAAGCTATACACTCACCAGATCTGCCCACTGTTTGAAAGCCACTGTATTAAAAGTCTTGTGTTTGCCTACTCACAAAACAGAGCATGCACACATACCCTCAGATGCCATTCACTGAATTGAAATGTGTTCTCACTGGTGTCTAATATTCACTGAGCCCAAATATAGGGGATAGTAGAGCATTTCCTGAAAAGGCAGCTGGATGGCGAACAAGCATAAGATTGAGCTCTTCATTTTTCTTAAAAAGAAAATAATATAGAGTTTCTTATGGGAGTCCATGTTCATATTAGGTCAAAGTGATAGCAAGTATAAGCAAGCAAGAAAAATAGAAGAATGAATTAGAGATTTTAAGCTAGTTTATGGCCTTGGATTTTATGACAAAGATATGACTCTCTCTTAAGTAATCTTAAAAGGAATCTTGTCAATAGTGATCATTTGAGGACTACCATTTTTTTTGTATTAAAATAAGTGGGTGTATTATTATAGATGTGAGAAGATAAATCCCTGGAATGTTTTATTTATTTATAAGTCCTGTCTTCCATAACCATTTATTACTGACAGCTAGAGGAGGGTTTTCTGAGGAAGCATTGCTCTCAGTATCTTTATATAGATGGTTGTTAGAGAAAGGAAGTTTATGCCTTTTCCTTAAGCAAACTTTGTCATGGTATTTTTCCTTAAAACATGCTTTTAAAAACGTCTACAGGGGCCGGGCTCACGCCTGCAATTCCAGCACTTTGGGAGGGAGAGACGGGCAGATCATGAGGCCAAGAGTTCAAGACCAGCCTGGACAGCATGGTAAAACCCCATCTCTACTAAAAATACAAAACATTAGCCACACATGGTGGCATGTGCCTGTAGTCCCAGCTACTTTGGAGGCAGAGGCAGGAGAATTGCTTGAAACCCGCAGGCGGAGGTTGCAGTGAGCCAAGATCACGACACTGCACTCCAGCCTGGGCTACAAAGTGAGACTTCGTTTCACAAAATCAAAAACAAAAACAAAAACAAACAAACAAAAAAAGTCTACAGTTCTACAAAAGGCTAAATTAGATGACTGATATTTAAACTTCCGTAATGACAGTTCTCTGTTGTGAACCGAAGTGCACCCACATTTATCCAGAAGAAAAGAGAATGAGATTTGAGGTCTTTGATCATTGCTTAGTCAGTGTTTTCTGCATAAATACAGATGAGAGTAGATGCTGGTTACGTGAGGCTAAGGCAACTGAACTTTAAGAAGCAAAACTCCAGGGTGGTAGCACTTTCCAGGACCTCTTTCTCATTCTGGTCCACTGTCCTTTCCCTTCAGGCCACAGGCTTGGACATTACTGCCCACACACAATTTCTTCACAGATTCTTTGCATCTATTTCATTGATTGTAGAGCTCCAAAGAAATGAAAAGCAGTAGCCCCTCACATATATGTAAATTCAGCCAAAATATGGCTAATTACTTTTCAAACAATAGAGCTACAACAAAATATACTTGATGTTGTATATCTTCAGGGAATCACATTTCTTCGTTACCAAATTAGAAATGTAGATCTTTTTGTGGCACAGAATCACCAAATAATACCACCAGAAGAAAATCCATCATTTAATTACTTAGGTACATTTGTTTGTTTTCACATTACAATATGTATAAACTAGAATTTTAAGATACGATTTCTATATGTACACATGTGTATGTATTAAATTTGTATATTAACTTACTTGAATCACTTTCACTTTTTTCTTTTTTCCATTCTTGTCCTTTATTTCTATAAAGGGTTAATGCATGGTCAGTATCTGAAAACGATCAAATATTTGTTAATTCATGCTCTCTCATCTCATCTAATAGTCTTTCCTTCCCAACCAACGTATCTTCCGTGCTCCCTTTAGTGCCATTCCCTGGATCTTCTGTGTTCAACAGTATTTCAAGTTATTTTCATTGCTCAGCAGGCTCTGCCTTTATTTTCTTTTAATATCTTTCTGACTTTTAAGACCCAGCTCAAATAATACCTTGTCTCTGAAACCTCCAGTAGTTGCCCAAGCAAAAAACATCAACTTCTCTCCAATATTTTTCCCAGCACTCTACAAATCCAATCATTATAATGATCCTACCATGTTTTAATTATGTATTTGCATATCTGTTCGTCCTTCTTTCCTTCCTCCCTCCATCCCTCCCTCTCTCCCTTCCTTTCCCTTCCTTTCCCTTCCCTTCCGTTCCCTTCCCTTCCCTCCCACCTCCCTCCCTCCCTCCCTCCCTCCCTCCCTCCCTCCCTCCCTCCTTCCTTCCTTCCTTCCTTTCCTCCTTCCTTCCTTCCTTTCTCTCTATATTTACTTATTGAGTGTCTATATAGTATTCCAGTCAACAATAAACAAAATACTTTTGGCATACTCCCTGTTCTAACAGAGATCACACATTGATAGAGGAGATTATGGAAGACATGAATTCAAGGGTCATGATACTGATGCTATTAATGATAATAGCCATACCAAGTTCAATGAATCTCTACCAGATATTATGCTAGGTACGTTTTTACCACCTTCTATCTATATTACTGTGGTCAAGCTATTTAACCTCTGAAAGACAGTTTCATCACCTAGAAAACAGAGCCACATTGATATCAATTTTACATGGGGTTGATAAAATTTAGCACAGTGCCTTATGCATAGATACACTCCATGGATTTTGGATTTTATCATTAATATCATTGCCATTGATTTTCAGTCTTGCAGATGAAAAATAATTGAATTACAGAAAGCTTAATTAATGTGTCCATGGTCACCCAACCTACAGAAATAAATACTTGCAATGCATACTTGCTGAAATGGAGAAACAAGCCACAGTCATAGACTAAGGAAGTGGCAGATATATGCCACTAATCACCAGAATAGCAGATATAGAAATAGCTTCACATTCCCTCCAAATAATTTGATTTAATATTCATACATACATCTGGGGAGGATATTGTTAGCTCCATTTTAAAGATGGAAAAGACAGAGATTTTAAAAGTCAGAAACTTGACTAACACTGCACAGTAAGTGGCTGAGCTGCAATTGTTAGACTCACAAGCCCAAGCTCTTTCTAGCATACTAAGAAGCCTGTGCCAAAGTGCCAATAGTTTGAATTCACACCTAGCCTTGGCAGTACTTGAGTTCGTTACAGATAGATAGTATTGAAATAGTAGATTTTGCACAGCCTTTACTGTAAATTAGCTTCCAGCCTTAACGTAGCATTCTTAAAGCTGATTTTTTGCTAAATATTGCTTTATTACAGTAATGCTATGTGTAGATTTACTTTTTCTAAAATGCCTTTTCCCCAGGGCCATATCAGCCAACAATAACAGCAGCTATATTCAGCTGAGAGCACCAGATAGCTGATGTATTTTGTCACTAGCACCTTTATGAGCTTCATTTGCTGGGAAGGAGTTGAAGATTTAAAAAAACCCAAACCTTTTTTTTTTTTTTTCATTTCTGTCTAAAATCATGGCACTGAAAGTCTAAAGCACTAGAAATGATCTTGGAGCCAAATTCTGAGAAACATAATTATTTTAATGACTACTACTGCTAAGTGAATGCAGCATGGTATTCAAGGCTTACAAGCAGTGAACTGAGAACCACTCTAATTCTCTGAGTGAATACATCAGAGCTGAGAAATACCCTGTTTCATTTTACCACCACCTGGTGCCTGGTCCCCTAAATTTGTTTTATCCTGCCTTTAATGCTACCTAAATGAGTATTTCCAATATTAAAAACCTCAGGGTACCTTTTTAAAAATGATAAAACACACCATGGCCTGAAATCCTTATTGCTTTTGCTTTTCCAAGTTAGAACTCTACCTGAATAATACAATGAACTTGAATGCCCTAAAAGACATGGAATGTTGTAAAGTAGTAGGCTGTTTATTTCAACCTTTACAGGTATGTTGGGTCCTGTCACCTACTGAGATACCAAGAGGGAAGATTATATAAATCAAAATTTGACTTCCCAGAGAGCAGGTGCCACAGTATCATCTTTACACATTTCACAAAGGCCAGAGAACATATAAACCATAAGATAGAATTCAGCAAACATTTACTGAGCATGTACTACATGCCAGACACTGTTCTAGTGACTAGAGAGACAGCACTGAACAAAATAGACCAAGGCTCTATTCCCATAAGGCTTTTAATTAGTAGAATGAGTCAGGCAATAAACATGGAGAATCAGTGAAATGAACAGTATGCCAAAAGTTATGTAAATGCTATTGACCCAGTCAATAGTAAATGCTATTGACTGGGTGAAAGCAGGAAAGAAAGAAAGTGTGCATATGTGGGGTTGGAGAATAAATGTGTGTTTTTAAATGGAGTAGCCTGAAAAATAAATCACTGAAGACTAAAGATTGGAAATAAGTAAGGGAATCATGTAGCATTTCAAGGACTGTTGAGGCTGAAAGTGCTTTCCCCAAAAACATATGTTGATATCCTGACACCCAGCACCTCTGCATGTGACTTTACTTATCTTTCCTGAGATAATTAAGTTAAAATGAAGCCTTAAGCGTAGGCCCTAATTCAATATGACTGATGTCCTCACAGAAAAGCACAAATTAGAACACAGAGACATATCACACATAGAGGGAAGATGAGGAAAAGTACAGGGATAAGAAGGCTCTCAGTAAGCCAAGTAAATAAGTCTGGAACAGAATCTTCCTGCATAGCTCCCAGAAGGAATCAGCCATGACGACACCTTGATTATTTCAAACTTCTGGCCTCCAGAACTGCCAGACAAGAAATTTCTCTTATTTTAGCCAGTTTGTGATGCTTTGTTATGGCAAGCCTAGGAAGTGGTTACAGGCACAAAAAGAACGGTAAGTGGGAAGACCCATGCTTGACATGCTCTAGGAAGAATGGGGCGGGTCATGATTGGCAGTGAAGAGAGTATGATTGGCAGCTTAATTTATTACGGTGCTTCATGGTTAACAAAGTATTCATGTTAAGTTTTCATTTGCATTTTACAACAACCCTATGAGATAAATGAGAAGAATGTGAGTAGGCTGCATGTATGTGTTAGTGCGTGTACCCCGTGTACCCGCCCGCCTGCAAGGAGCTGAATCTCAGAGTTCAATTCCCCTCACAAAATCACAAAGCTGGAAATTGACAGAAAGGATTTCTGAAACCAACTTCTGACTCCAAATCAAGCGTTCCCTTTGAATTCCTCTATTATTTTCTATCCTCGTTAAAGCATGAAGGTTCATATTAAAATCCAAATGTGTTACCTGATTTTAGAACTTGCATTAAAATATGTATGGCTAAAACAGGAATTCAGAAGCCAAGATTTTTCTTGCTCACGTAGGTTGAGTGAACATCTATTCATTAAGTTATGTTTATCCTAATCAAAGAAGATATTTCCTTCCTTCTTAATCTGTCAATTAGACAAGCTATGTTACTGATGATACAGTCAGGCTAGGATGCTGTTTAACACAGTGGGCCTAAAACAACACTCTGAGAATGTCCTCACTATTCTCACATCAATGGCAATTTCATCTTGACTGGATTTAAGACAATCAGCAGCACAGACAGAATGCACACTTACCTCTTCGCCTCCCATGCAAAGATACAGAGACTAGGTACCATAATAAATTTGTTGCATTATATTCAGAAAGAAATAGCAATGCCATTTAATCTGGACATTGAACTACAGCATCTAAATCAGATGACTTATACAGAGTTTAGGAACGGATTGATGTTCAAGTATAAATGTACAAAAAATAACTTCACATTCTGGAAGCAGAGTGAATCAATGATTAAGCAACCATGGTTAGGAAATAAGCCTGTACGCTCAGTTCTGAGAAAATTACTGACAAGAAAGCCTATCAATGTATTTATACCATAATCTCTACTTTGTAACCAGTGCTGTAGGAAACTTTAATGACTATGGAGATGGCATCAACTGGTAAATTAAATACCATGGATTAAGTAAATATCAGAAGAAAAAAAGGGAAAATACTTGGAGAGAAAGGGGATTGAATAAAGTATGTAAATGCTGTCGAATGTATTGCATTGCATAATTGCAGGCTATAATTGCATTAGGTGATACATGGATGCTAATAATATTGTAGCAAATCGTATCAGAGTATAAACTCTCATTAATGTTGAAATATGTATTATATGTAAATGTTAGCTGACAAAATTAAACAGAGATGCTCTCTATTTTATAGTAACAATGGAATGGCCATGTTTTATATCTAATTATCATCTTCCTCTCATGTCTCCCCAAGACACCTAGAAATATAATTGAATAATAATAATGGCATGTCTATAAACCTAATAGGTAACAGATATCAAGGGACCTGATGTAGAAATTATACAGTGAGAGGTCAACAAGCTTATTCACTCTTAATTAGTTAACATGCATTATTAAATAATATTAACCAGTAATTTAATAATGATACTGAGGCATACTTTTAATGTGTAGTCCTTGATTCCATGTCTGCTTCTCCCTTAAAGCTATCCTTTTCACTCCTTTGATTTGGAGGTTTACCAAGGTTTTACCTTAAATATGTCCTGCCCCAGAACATTTTATCATCTTTGCTGTGGATGCGGAAATCAAGTCTGATGTAACTGAAGATCTTATTTTCGTACTTTAGAGTCAGTTTCTTAAAGATCTTTCCTAAGAAAAGAAAACAAAAAGCCTATGCATTGCAAACATATTTAAACAGAGGATTCTTTAATGGCCTAACAGCCTCCAGACTAATTTACAGTCTTATTTGCATAAGTGGAAAAGCAGGAAGTACAGAGAGACAGATGGGTGAATATTAATTAATGTTCATAAACCTGAAAAATGCCTTTTGAATACTTCAATCCAGCTTCTCAAACAGCAAGTGTTATTTACGGTATATTCCAACCCAGTGGTGACACACAGAACGGCATCCAAGCAGAGGCTCACTGGCGTTACCCTTCATTTATCAGCACAGTAAGGACTACCAAGGGTTTATTCATAAACACAGCTTGTAAGCTGAGGGAACCTCTAAACCTTGGATGAAAAAAAAAAAGACCTAAGAGAAACCTAACCTGCTCCTGATTGAAGTTGGGAAAAATCTGCTCAATGGATATTTGTTTACAAAGAGGTGTATCTCCTCCATGTTGTAGAGTGTTGGTTGATGGATTCCATCAATTATGCTTTTTTCTCAAGAAAGTCAGAAGAAATAAGCTTTCACTTCTGCCCTGGGTTTCTGCATGGTCGGTCAACTCCCATTCCGTTCAGCAGAAGATTGAAGAGATCCTAACACCCCTTCCCAGTCAGTTTTTCTTCCCTTTCAATCTATCTTAGCCTTTGAATCCCTGTATTCATTTCTACCCTTGTTAAAGCATTATGGTTTATATTAAAATCCAAATGTGTTACCTGATTTCAGAACTTGCATTACAAAATCTATGGCAAATGGCTAATACAAGAATTCAGAAGTCAAGGGATATATATATATATATATATATACAAGATTCTGTCACAAACAATTTTGAATTTTAGTTAGATATTTTTACTCCTAACATTTCATTTGCTCATTTGTAAAATGAGGTGGTTGCCTGAGATCACTTCAAGGAATTTTTCCTGTTCCATACGCCATGACTTTAAGTGTTTTGAAGCTCTTTTTAAGTTTCTAAAAAGAATAGAAAAAGTCACATTTAATGACAACCTGCTATATGCCAGGCATTCTATTCAAAGAGTTTTACATGAGTTAACTGATTTAGGTTGGTCCCTACCTGGGACATCCTTTCCTAGATATCCATAAGGCTGATTCCCATTCCACTTTTCTGCCTTTTCTCACAGGTAAGTTTTCTCCCCTGTACTCCATATTCCTAATCTGCCTCAACCCCACTACTTTTCCATATGGCTTCTCACATTGCAACTTATCATTTAATTAATTAATTTACTATTTTTTTACTGTTCATTATCTCACTCCATCTGGTAGAGCTCCACAAATTGCAGGTCTTGTTTTGTTAACTGATCAACCTCCAGAGGTTTTGAGAGTATTCAACTCAGAGAAGACGTTTCTGATGGTTCATCACATGTGCCAACTTGATTAGACCACGGTATCCAGATATTTGGTGAAACACACTGGTCTAAATGTTGTACGGACATTTTTAAAAATGAGATTAACATTTAAGTTAGTAGACTTTGAGTAGAGCAGTTTATATAAGTGATCTTCATTTAATTCATTGACGGTCCTCAGAGAAAAAAAGGCTGATCTCTTTCAAGGTAGAAGTAATTCTACCAGCAGACTGCCTTTTGACTTAAGCTGCAACATCAGCTTGTTCCTGGGTCTCCAGCCTCCAGGCCTACCTTGCAGATTTTGGACTTCTCAGTCTCTACAAACACATAAGCCAATTCCCTAAAATGAATCTCTCTTTCTTTCTATACATCCCATTGGTTCTGTGTTTTTGGAGAATCCTGACTAATACAGGGTTGAAACATACATTTGTTGAATGTATGAATACATCATTAAGTAGTCTTTTTGAGGGAGATGAAATAGAGAGGTTAAGGAACTGGCTTAAGGCCACACAGCCAGCCAACTGAGTGGGAATTTGAGCCCAGTTGTTTCATAAGCTGAAGTCCAAGTTGTCTCCTCAACGTCATGCTGACTTCAAAGAACAATGGAAGCTGAGCCTCTAATAAACAAGTCTTCAGTGGCAACTTGAGTAGTGGAAATCTCTGTATTAAGGAGCCCACCCAATGTAGGGAACTCTTTCAGAACCTTACTCAATGATGAGGTTCATGAGGGCACTGGATGCCCAGTAGACATGAAGGTTTAGGGTAAAGAAACATAAAGCCAACTTCACTGATATGTCCACAGCTGCCAGAAAGAGCAACATTTGTTTATCACAGAACATCCTCCTTGGTAAAAGGTGGCTGTTTTCATGTTTTAAACCTATAATCCTAAATAATGGGTTTTCTAATTATAAAGACATGTCCAAACTTATGCTGATTTAATGGGAAAGCAGCTTAGATAATATATACCTTTTTCATTCTTCAATATATTAATCTATAACACCTATAATTAAAGATTAAATGCCTCATCTTAGTCCTGATGTGCCAGCCAACGAAGCTCCTGAGATGTAATAATCATTTTAGTCTTGAAAAGTAGAGATCAAATATGATAGCAAATTTTGAAATGAAAATTTGTTATGCATATACCTGCATATAAAATGGTAGATCAGGCTGGGCATAGTGGCTCACGTCTGTAATCCCAGCACTTTGGGAGGCCGAGGCGGGTGGATAAACTGAGGTCAGGAGTTCAAACCAGCCTGGCCAACATGAAGAAACCCCGCCTCTTCTAAAAATACAAAAAAATTAGCCAGGCATAGTGGCAGGCACCTGTAATCTCAGCTACTCGGGAGGCTGAGGCAGGAGAGTCACTTGAACCCATGAGGCGGAGGTGGCAGTGAGCCAAGACTGTGTCGCTGCACTCCAGCCTGGGTGGAGTCAGACTCCATCTCAAAAAACAAAAAAAGTGGATCAGAAGCAATAAGATATATGCATTGAGAATTTTTATAGAAATAAATTAATATAAGAATTCTGTATATTCAAATGTTATTTTATATAATCTCACAACCAAGAGAATTTAAAATATGTATCTAGATTATTGAGATAACTTTTTTTATTGAAATTCTGACAGCATCTTTTTTCTTTATTGTCACTATCATAGGAACTCTATTAGCTTAAAACTCTAAGTAAGCATGATGCTTCCATTCTATCAAAGGAAATTCTGTGCAATACCACTAGGAATGGTAACATCAGTTATTTTTGAAGTCTTTAATGATAGCCATTTTGACTAGTGTGAGATGGTATGTCATAGAGGTTTAGATCTGCATTTATCTGATGATTAGTGATGTTGAGAATTTTGTCATGTTTATTGTCTGCTTGTATATCTTCTTGTATATATTCTTTCAAGTATCCAGTCATGTGCTTTGACCACTTTTTAATAGGGTTATGTGGTTTTTTGTTTGTTTGTTCTTGTTGGTGTTTAAGTTCCTTGTAGATTCTGGATACTTGGCTTTTGTTGGATGCATAGTTTAAAAATAGTTTCTCCCATTCTGTAGGTTGTCTCTGTGTGCTGTTGATAGTTTATTTTTCTTTGCAGAAGCTCTTTAGTTTAATTAAGTCCCAATTTTCAATTTTTGATTTTGTTCCATTTGCTTTTGAGAACTTAGTCATAAATTCTTTGCTGATGTTCTGAAGAGTATTACATAGGTTTTACTCTAGGATTTGTATAGTTTGAGGTCCTATATTTAAGTCTTTAATTCATCTTGAGTTAATTTTTGTAGATAGTAAGAAGTACAGGTCCCACTTCATTCTTCTGCATATGCTTAGACAGTTTTCCTAGCACTATCTCTTGAATAGACACTCCTTTCACCATTGTTGATTTTTATCAACGCTGTTGAATATCAGTTGGTTGTAGATGTGTGACTTCGTTTATAGATTCTCTACTGTGTTCTTTTGATATATGTGTCTACTTTTGTACCTGTACCATACCATTTTGGTTACTGTAGGCTTGCAGTGTAGTTTGAAATTGGGTGACATAATGCAATCAGCTTTTTTGTTTTTGCTTAGAATTGCTTGGGCTATTTGGACTCTCTTTTGGTTCCCAGTGAATTTTAGAATAGTTTCTTTCTAATTCTGTAAAAAATGATGCTTGTAATTTGATAGAAATAGCATTGAATCTGTAGATTGCTTTGAACAATATGGCCACGTTAACAATATTGATTCTTCCAATCCATGAGAATGAAATGGTTTTCCATTTCTTTGTGTCGTCTATGATTTCTTTCAGCTGTATTTTGTAGTTCTCCTTGTAGAAATATTTTACCTTCTTGATTAGATCTATTCCTACTTTTTTGTGTGTGGCTACTATAAATGGGATTGCTTTCTTGATTTGGCTGTTAAATTGAATGTTACTGATGTATAGAAATACTACTAATTTTATACATTGATTTTGTATCCTGAAACTACTGAAGTTGTTCATCAGGTCCAGGAATCTTTTGGTGAAGTCTTTAGGAATTTTTAGATCTAGAGTCATATCATCAGCAAAGAGAGATAATTTTATTTCCTTTTGTCCTATTTCAATGCCTTCTGTTAAGGGACAGACAGATGGCCAGGCTGCCAGTGAATTATTGCTAGTGTTGGCATTGCGTTAAACTTGTTAATCTAATTCCATGTCAATGGTGCTGTCAAGATGTATATTTAGGGTAAAATCACTCTCTGAAATATTTTTACTGATATCTTCAGAGTTTACACATCTAAATTCAAACAGATAATATTGTAATACTTATTTCAGATCAAAAAACCAGAAAGAGGAGGAAAATCTATTTCCCCAACTTATATGAATGTACCTTTCATGAACCTTTCTTACTCCCACTCAGATGCAGACTCTCTGAGAAAGAATCAAAGAACCTTCGGCAAGTTCCCTGACAGCTCTCAAGAAAGAATTAGATACATGAGTGTCCAACCTTTTGGCTTCCCTGGGTCACAGTGGAAGAAGAATTGTCTTGGGCCACACATAAAATATACTAACAATCGCTGGTGAGCTAAAGAAAAAAAGACTGTGCGTAATTTTCATGATCTCTACCATCACAGATAAGCAAAAAGTCCTGGAATTTAACGGGTTAAATGTGGCTGAGCACTGTTCTACTAAAAATTGAGGAAAGCATCAGACAATATTTTGTTGGGTTCAGGCAATTAAATGTAAATCTGCATGGTAATCAATAATTGGGAATCAAAATTTCAAAACCTTGATCATGAAATGCATTTATTTTCAATGTTTATTTTATTTTTAATTTTTAAAAATTATTTCAGAACCAAGGAAAATAAAATTCTCATTTTGACCCAATAAAATGAAATTATAGCTTCTTCTTTCTCTGTCTTTAGACTTTCCCCCATTTTCCCATCTAAATATTGCAACGAACACACTGATTTACCATCTCCATAATAAGTAATTCTAATGTTTCCAAATAAAACAATGAAACAGAGAACTATCAGTTAAAAGCAATTTCAGACCCTGGCATATTTAAACTGAAGCAAGAAATAATGTTCTTTCACATAAATAGTAT
This sequence comes from Cacajao melanocephalus, assembly GCA_963573385.1. NCBI lineage: Eukaryota > Metazoa > Chordata > Mammalia > Primates > Pitheciidae > Cacajao > Cacajao melanocephalus. Next base: position 52,514 of record CAUYLG010055782.1, on the reverse strand, counting down.
ATTTTGCCTTTCTGACACACATATACTATAGCGGTCTCTAATCAAAACATTTAATTTATTGAAAACAGATGGCTGTAGCTTTCCTACTAAGTTCTATTTGTTATGATAAATCTGAAGCCAGAGATATTTCCCTCAGCGAGTCTGAAAAACTAGAGAGAGAATACAGAAAGAGAAAGAGTGAGCTATAGGAATAAATCCTGAGACACTATCATTCACTGGTCTAAAAAAGTCTTGTCCGTAGCTTAGAAAGATTATCTGTTGTTTGCCCCAAACGACATAAATCATGTGTGAAAGTAGGTCTTGTACATATCTCAATAGGCTCTGCAGTCCAACTGATCCTCTCATTTCTGTGTCTGCTACAGATAGTAAATCATTGGCTCTCCATGTAGCTGGGCTTTGTGGATGAGGCAGTTCTGGCTCTTTCTGGGACTGTATCACTCTGCCATAAAGAGTTGTCAATGTGACCACAGCCAAAGCAAAATTAGGATAAAATAATTCACACAAAGGAGGTGATATCCACTTCCACAGCTCAAATCAAAGGCTAATTACAAACTGCAAGAGATTAAAAATCAAAAGTGCTATAATAATACTAATGTGTGCAGGGTATGTTTCAACTTAGATTACACTTTCATATAATAAGATTATTAAAAGTAGGAACTTCAGAGTCAAACAGATCAGAGTTTGAAGCCAATTTTTGCCACATCTTATTATCTATAATTTAGGCATCACACATTACTAAGCTGTCCAATACTCAGGTTTTTTTCATATGTGAAAACAAAGCAAGACCAATCAAAAACAAAATCTCAGGACCATGTGCTCTGAGACTTAACTGATAAGGTATATATACAGCTGCTAGCACATATTAATATTGAAATAAAATGGTGGCTATTTTTGGTGTCAATTCCATAACAAAAATAGTGCAATATCATTTTTTTCAATATGAGAATCAATTCCAAGAATACGAATTATACTCATGTCCAAGCAGGAGATTAATGCAGAAAAGTACAGTGGAACTAACAACCACTTTAGAAGTAGATCTGGTTATAAACCTTGGTCCCACAATTTATTTGATTGTAAGTAGGTCACTTGGTCTCTTTGAGTTCCTCATATGCAAATTAGAAGTAATGACAAGAACCTTGATGGGCCATAGTGAAGAGTTTGTGCAATGTATATTAAGCACGCCAACACAATATCTGGCACACAGTACGATTATATGCAAAACTATCCTTAAACTGAAAAATTATCTTTATAATTAGAAAACAAGGCAGTTCTTAACAAAAGCAATAATTATACCAGGTTACATTGCTATTACACTTTATCCATTCAAGCACCATCAATCTCAAACGCCTTCTAAAACAGGGAGAGCAGATGATATGCCTATTATCAAGATGAGGAAAGTGAGCTACTCTGACACTTTTACACTCTCTATAGAGGTGTGTGTGTATTATAAAAATCATATTAATAGATATTTTTAATGAAGTAGGAAAATTTCCAACAATGACTGATATTATTAAAGATGAAGAAAGCAGAGAAGTGAGTCCTATGAGCCTTCAATGCTGCTATTCTACTGCCACATATTTATGATTGAATAACTACTGTTTGATGAGCCATTTTATCCTAAGTGGCATTATTGAGGAGATTAATGAGCCAGGAGACCAGGTGAGTTAAACTAATGTTTTTAAAGTTAAAATTTATCCAGGTTAATAATAATTAAATCCATGGAGTATGCTAAGGCAACACCACAAACATTAATCCTAACCCACTGTAAAAATAATTCACTTTGTGTGCTTGCATTACTCATGAGAAGATCTCTGTCTCTGAAAACCAACTAACGTAATTGTTTAGCACTGCAATTATTGTTCGGAAGTACAAATACAAAGATTCAAACAGAATGGAATGCTAACTAAAAAGCATACAATTTGAGTCAAAATTAAAATTAATGTACTGAATGATTAAAAATCATATTTGAGACAATAACAAGTTCTTAAAACATTCAAACCTTTTAATTCACTATCTTGGAGACAAGATAATTGAGCTGATTCTATTTATTCTCTATCTGATCAGTGTAGGGATACAATTTTCAATCTGCTCAGTAGTTCTGAAAGTGTGCTGTTTCATTTAGACTTTATCTTGTTTTATGGCTACATTAGCAACTTCCACACAGTGCTTTGAAAATACCCAGACCAAGCACCTTCAAGAATCTATTTTTTTTTAGATTCAGAAAACATGTTTTATGATGGAGAAGTGTCAGTTCATTAAGAAAAACTTCTATTATCTACACAAGTATCTCCTTCTTTGTTCTCTTACTTTGATAGTTCCGCCATTACCACATCGCTTCTGCTCCTGTACTGTGTCTCCCTGATGTTCTAGTCTTGACCAGTTGTGCTGTTTAGCAAAGATCTTTGCTTTCTCTTAGCCTAAAAGGGCATGAATTTTTTTAGTAACTTTTATTTTAGGTTTGGGGGTAAATGCGAAGGTTTGTTACATGAGTAAACACATGTCATGAGGGTTTGTTATACACATTATTTCATCACCCAGGTATTAAGCCCAGTACCCAACAGTAATTTTTTCTCTGCTTCTCTCCCTCCTCCCAACCTCCATCCTAAAGTAGGCCCTAGTGTCTGTTGTTTCCGTCTTTGTGTTCATAAGTTCTTATCATTTAGCTGCGACTTATAAGTGAGAACATGCGGTATTTGGTTTTCGTTCTTGTGTTAGTTTGCTAAGAATAATAGCTTTCACCTCCCATCCATGTTCCTGAAAAGGACATGATCTCATTCTTTTTATGGCTACATAGTATTCCATTGTTTATATCTATCACATTTTTTATCTAATCTGTTATTGATGGACATTTAGGTTGATTCAATTTCTTTGCTATTGTGAATAGTGCTGCGATGAAAAATCACTTGCATGTGTCTTTTTTTAATTTTTATTTTTTGAGATGGAGTCTCACTCTGTCACCCAGGTTGGAGTGCAGTGATACAATCTCAGTTGACTGCAACCTCTGCCTCCCAGACTCCCATCCCCAGCCTCCCAAGTAGCTGGGATCACAGGTATGTGCCAGCCACCATGCCTGGCTAATTTTTGTACTTTTGGTAGAGACGGGGTTTTGCCATGTTGCCTAGGCTGGTCTCTGAGCTCAGGTAATCTACCCACCTTAGCCTCCCAAAGTGCTGGTATTACAGGCTAGAGCCACTGTGCCTGGCCACATGTGTCTTTATGGTAGAATGATTTATAGTCTTCTGGGTATATATTCAGTAATGGAATTGCTGGGTGGGATAGTAGTTCTGCTTTTAGCTCTTTGAGGAGTCACCAAACTGCTTTCCACAATGGTTGAATTAATTTTTACTAGAGCCAACAGTATATAAGTGTTTCCTTTTCTCTGCAACCTTGCCATCATTCATTATTTTTGACTTTGTAATATTTTTGACTTTTTAAAAATTCATTATTTTTGACTTTTAATGGTATGACTACCTCATACCATTCTGACTGGTAGAAGTGGTATCTCTTTGTGGTTTTGATCTGCATTTCTCTAATATTAGTGATACTGAGCTTTTTTTTTACATGCTTGTTGGCCACAATTATATACATTTTTTAATGGATGGCAGAGAAAGACAAAAATAAACACACGAAAATCATTAAACCATCTCACACTTATATCTGGTTTCCTTACTTTAAAGTTTATGGTTGCCTTAATGAAGAAATTATCTCCTGAGTGTCTTGATATCTTCTTAGAGTAACAGCAAAGACTGAGTCACATCCCCAATTAGGAGCCTATGTTAAGATCCTTCCTCTAAAACCTATAGCTTGCCTAAAGATTTATGATCTGGGAATATTGTGGGTGACCTGTTCTGGGAATATTTTCATCTTTTAGGTGTCTATAAACACTTGCTTATAGAAGACAATTCTATTCTCACAGCAATTATATACTAAATAATATTATAGCACAAACAAACACACAGAGCAAACATCAGTTCGACAAAATTTGTATAAGATGCTGACCTACAGCACCAGGCATTGTTCTTCTCTCACTTGTCACAACCAGGTTCCCAATCTATTAAATACTCAATGACTTCCTAGAACACCATACCAACAATGAATTAGGTAGATCCATTGACCTAACCAACCAATGATGTATGTGCCTGTCTCTGGGTATGTGTTATCTGTATCCTAAGCCCCAGTGAAAGTTTTTCTTTTTTTCCCATATTTTTCCACTTTATTTGCATGAAAATATTTGATGTAGAAATGCACTTGGGAAACTTACTGATAACTGTTTCTGCCTGAAAATAATAGGAGAAAAATTAAGTAGAGGGATTATTTTGAGAAAAGGAAAGGCAATTTGGAATTGAAAGAGCTGTGTTTGAGCTCTAGTTTTACCATTTATAATGTATGTTAGTATATGTGCCATCATTCATTCTGAAAGTTCAGAGATGATTGTTCCAGGCTGATCTAACTTCTATCAAACAGATACTCTGTTTTAGAAGTGGTGAAGGAGTAAAGGCTTTAAAGTCACAGACAATCTGCATTTATACACAATATAACCTGGAACAAGCCACATAATCCTCTGGGCCTCAGTTACCTTATTGATTAAATGAGAGAAATGAAACCATTTCAGAGAATTACTTTAAAGATAAAAAAAGATTAAATACATGAAATTACATTCAAGGAATGAGAGATCTATAAATATCCTTTGTTTTTCCTCCTCCTTTTCTCAATGAAACACATTAATGTAATTTGATGGTTTTCTCTTCATGAAGACCTATAATCACAAAAACTGATATTGGTCAAACTCAGGAAAATGAGGAAAATAATGGATCTTCCTTCTGTGTTCCCTAGGTTGCTTAGCACAATGTTAATCACATAGAAGATGCATAAGGGGAGAAGTTTACGAGTCTAGGTATCTCCAAATCTAAATTCAGGTCTAAAACCTGCTATCACCCCTGCCTGAGACTTAATGACTTAATCTCTCTTGAGTATGAGTGGAATGAGGGGATTGGACTGCATAATCCCTAAGGTGTCTTCCAGCAATACCAACTCATTATCTACTATCTATTTGCTCACTAGGGGCTTATTTTTATTCTTTGTTTTGAGGATTATTTGGTTGTTGTTTTAAAGTAGACCTCTAGAGAAGGAGATTAGATAAACATTTCATTGTGTTGGTAACAAATTCACTCACACAGAAATTATTTAACAAATTATTGACTGAAACAAAATAGTAGTTTGGTGGCCATTAGTTGGAATTTTCTTTATATAATCTTTCATGGAGCTGAAATTGACAAATAGTTGTAATCTGTTACTCCCAAGTGGGGTGCATGAAGCAATTCTTTATAGGCTTGAAGCAGCAGACATCTTTACAACAAAGATAGTTATTAGATATTATATTGAAACTATCCAATAAACTGAGAGAAAATATTACACACATAGGTGGTCTAGACAAGGCCTGTGGCTGACTTATACGTCTTCTGGCAGTGCTAGAAGTACAGTGATTTCTGAACAGTGAAGATTTAAATCTAAAAATGTAAAATATATCAAGCAAACATTAACAATGAAACCTCCATGGGAATGTATACCATGTTGCATAACAAATGTTAAAACCCTAATTGGTAGGTTTATTTTTTTAATCATCAGCTTGAAGCAACTAGATTTCTTAAATGTTAACAAAATAAAATGTATAAATAGTATTTTTTCTTGTATTTGCATATTTTTAAGGACACTCATATTATTCCCAACTTAAAATGCAAGTACATTTAAATAGACTGTAGTTGAGAGGAATTTGATGCAGGGTTGAGGAGGTAAATAATACTTTACAAAAACTGATTATAGGTCATTCATCATACTGTATAATTTTACATACTTTAAGTTCAATCATTAAGATCTATAAAGTAGGTAATACTATCTTTGCATTATGCATGAGGAAACAGACTCCCATAAATATCAGGTAATTTGTGCTGATGGCAAATCTAGTAAAAGTGAGCTGGGACAAAAACTCTTATCTATCCTACTCAATACTAGAGCTGACGCTGCTTCTTTTTTCTTTATATCAAACTACCTCAAGTGTACACTTAGATTTCTGTTCAAGAGAAAACCTGCCCCCTGCTGCTGCACCCTCAGATCACCTGCAGAGTTCATACTACGACTACTCCAAGACAATGGCTGAGCAAATTGTGTATGTGGGTGGGTACCAGAACTGAACAATTCATGCCTAGCTTGCATTTTCTCAAATGGCTCCTATTTGCTCCTTGCCTCCTCATGTCTGACTTAGGCTTTCGTAGTGTGATACTCTGTCTGAGGCTCTTTCTACCCGATCATCACTCCTTTTCTTTTTCTTTTGGTGATGTCAGACTCATCTAGGGATCAGAAGGCTCTCTCTGACTACTTCTCTTCCCTTTCCTCTTTATCATCCTCAGGTACTTTCTCCAATAAATATTTTGCACATCAAATTCCGTTTTTATCTCAGCTTCTAGGAGGACCAAAAATGACACCCAAAGAGTGGTTTGAGAAAGTATGTAGTAAGATAAGATTTTTAGAAACAATTTAAATTTGTCACTTTTGTGTGTACATAGCAAGGACATAAAGTGAGATGAGCTTTTGAGATCCTTATCACTGAGTGCCCAGCTGGCAGGAAGAGCCACATGTAGGGTGAGATGTGGGACAAGAAGGGTGCCTGGCCCAAAGTCATGGACTCATTGCTCATGATTGCACTGTTGGCAACTTGGGAAACAGCCTGGTGGAGATGAATGCCCCTGCCAGTGAAATGATTGAAACGCTGGAAATGCCTGAGAGTAACAATGCCTACAAGGACAGTGGAGTGGAAGGATTATGATTAAATTGTATCGACACTAGGCAGAGGAATAATGAGAAACCGAGGGTGGCTAATAAACCGTTAAAGGCTAACTAAGGGTCAGAGGGTCTTTGTGGTAGGATACTCCTTCGGTATTATTTCCTGCATTGAAAGAACAGACACAGCTGATATAAAGTACATGGGCTAATAGTTGGTGGCACAGAGCTCCTAAGATACATACATTCTCAAGCCTGGCAGATCTGTTATGCTAAGGTTTCAACCTGATATAGAACACCTTGAACTCTGAAACATGAAATGGGAACACCTGGGAAGGAAGCCCTTGAAAAGCCTGGCTTGACAGACTCACCTAAACCATTCTTGCCTGAAGATATGACCCAATTCTTTCAAGTAGGACTTCCTTAAGGCAACAGGCATTGCCCTCGAGCTGCTGTTGCTTCCTCTCCCGTAAGTCAGGCCATTACCTAATGTTACATTTCAGTACACATAAGCTGGGGATATGCTAGGCCTGATAAGTAAGAAAATAGATTATACTCTGATAAAGCTGCAGGAATTTCCTAATATATACCTTCCAGAGCCAGAAGAAAACTCTAGGGATTGAATTTCAAGGGGGTATTGATTAGGGAGAGACAGGATGTATGACTGAATTTGTTGACTTGTGGGCACTTTCTTAGGACATGGGCTTTAATGCCCTGTCAAAGCTCCTAGAGAATGGGCAAATTCACTGGCGGCACAGCCTTGAGAAGTCCCGAGAAAACAATGGCCAATGCTTGGTGAATTGTGAGTATCTGATTTTCCTTGCAAGACAAACAAAGGAATGAGCAGAAAGGCTCACAGAGCTGGGAATGCTGGAATGGACATATTATGTGAGTCTAGAAGATGCCCTAGAAGATTATTTTCTTTTCTAAGAAGGTCCAGAGGACATGAAATTCATCCCATCCATCATAAATGCTCTTGTGAAAGGAGCATCCAAATTACCAAGAACTTCAGTGATGACTCTTCTACGCAGGTTAAGACTGATAGTAGAAGAGGTGGACACAGGGCTGGCCTTCCTGAAAGCCAGAGGAGTAACGAGGGTTGCACCAACTGCCCATTCCAATCAAACACTCTTGGATGTGGGACATAATCACCAAATGATTCTGTGGCTTATTTTCACATGACCTACTGGGGAACTAATTGCTTGATACTTCACACCTTCTCAGTATTAGACTTTTCTGGATTAGAAGGAGTGGTCCCTAAAGAGAGAATACTTTTTACAGGAACCAAAGAGAGATGTCATGAAACTGTGAACTGCCATCAAGACACTTGGACTCCTTTAGTGGACAAAAAGACAAATTGCCATTCTGGCAGGGGTAATTGGCCCTGATTGGCAAGAGGTAGTAGGACTGCTCATAGTACACAATGCAGGCATGGAGAACCACGTACAGAACCTAAATGATCCACTGGCTGCCTCTGGTTATTTCTTTCCCACCTGTAACTTTGAGTGGATACATGTAGCCTGAGATAAGCATAATTTCTATGAACTAAGATCACTCAGGGATAAAGGCTTGGGTTACACTACCTAGTAACCCACCAAGACCTGCAGAGGGTAAGGGAGTTTAGAATAGACAGTGGAGGAGAGAGATGATGATACAAGTTGCTGCTCTGAAATTAAACTGCAGTGACAGGAAATATGGTTCATTCCACTTTCTTCCTTCTTCAACGTTTCTTCTCAGGAGGAGAAGCCCACAGCAACCATGGAGAAATTAGTCTCCATCATTTACATGGAGAAGTGAGTCTGTGCAGCATAAAGGACGGACTGTGGCTGCTGTGGGGGTGTGCCCCTCAGATCTTCCTTCATGAAAAAGGCATTAATTTTTTAAAAAGCTGGTATAAGTAATCAACCCTTGGTTGACAGCCACCAAGTCTGCAATTTCAAGATGTACTGTAGCTTTCATGCTAAAATCTGACTATCCCAAGGCTGCTCCCAGTAAAGTGACTGAACTTGAAGTCAGTAGAGCTAGTCGATTCTTCCCTAGCATGTTCTCATTCAGAGGCAGTATTTTCCCTGGGGCTACCTAATGGTCTGGCTGAGACAGTCTCACAGTGTACTGCAGTCAGGGCTCTTCCTACCCAAACTCCCTTCCTTCCATTACAATTTTCTCAGTTGTGAGATCTGATGCCTCACCTACAGACTCTTTTTGCCTATCTCTGCTTTCCCTTCCATACTCCTTTTGAGGCATTTCCTCGCAATACATTTTTTGTGAATCTAATTCTGTCTTGCCATGTATTGCTTGGATTTCCCAAACAGGTACACCACCTTAAGGAGCAAAAAATATCTCGAGTCTCATAAAAATCTGGCTTGTAGGAAAAGCTTTTGCTTTGTAGTTAAGATTTTTGGCTATGGAGGAAAAACTTTTAAAAAAGACAATTTCTGTAATTTGAGAATCTATAATTTTTTTAGTTACTCAAAAACACATATTTTAGATATGCCCAATAGAATATCAAATATACTCCAGCTCATATACTAGAAACATTTGTAAAGGTGCTTAGCCTATTCTGCTACAATTCATATTTCCAGTAAAGCTAACTGCCTTTTCTATTTTTACAAAGTTTTGTTTTTATTATGTCACTTTTGTTTTCTCTAAACATTTTTTGACCACTTCACTGGGAAGACTGGGGAAGTGATACTAGAAGAAAGATACATTTGTGTGTTGGATACTCAATTGGATTTGCTCATTATTTAAGTAATTATTCTGCACATCACCTTTAAATATTATATAATTCATGTTAACTCTTCAGTGAAATTGCAAAGACTTTTAGCCATGTTTCCCAAAAGTCAAAATTTTGAATAATGAACCTTGAATACTAAATTTCTACTCTATATATCAAATTAAGACAGAAATCAAATAAAACTTATAAGGGTTAAGTAGATAATATCACATAATCTTTAATAATAGAGGATGATGCAATCTATAACTAATTATAGAATCATTACTAGAAGTTGAACGGATCCAGGACTATAAGAGATTAATTAATTTGTCAATAAGCCCTATATTCAAATATGTTAAATAAGCAGGTATGTTTTGTATGAAATAATAGGACTAAACAAGAAGAGTTTGGGTCTGTTACACTTCTTGATATATTTTGTTTTTCTCTTTCATTTCTAATGAACATAGGCAGCAATTTCAATTTTTTTTTCCCTAAAGAAGGTGCTGGTTAAAGCTAACATTATTGCTGAGATAATTTTTAAATATTGAAAGTAAGCATAGCTATAGTTTGCATAGCAGCCTCAGATGCATGGAATACCGCCTGAAAAGGAATCTAATTTCTTTAAATAAAGAAGAAATCAAAATAGAAGCATAAATTACAATGTGTCAGGCAGTGCTGTATCTATAATTAGCCCAGGTATTAAATTAGCCCAGGTATTCTTAGAAACACACAGATTCTTAGGTCATTTATACTAACCATATGTTTGCTTAGTACTTATTCTAGTTCTTTAGATTTTGCATAATAAAGGGTGTTAGTTTTACCTTTCAGAGGATTTGCATTACTTTTGGCTGCAAGGTGAAAAATCATTCAATTAAGAAGCATCTATTGAGTGTGCATTATGAGCAATATACTAACTAAATATAATAGATTTAAAGGTTAATTTTCTGGTTAATTTTGTCCTAATTTTATAGTTCTGCATCTAGGAAAAGCAAAGATGTCAAAGACTTGGAGTGATGTAAAATGGCTAACTAACTTTCCTTGCAGCCTTTTCAAAAAGCTTGGTAATCACATTTTTTTTTACAATATGAGAGAATTTTAAAATGAAGACAGGATGAAAGAGGGAAAAGTACAGAAAAAAGAGCAATGCAAGCCAGGCAAACATTACTGAATGTCTATTACGTACAAGGCATTGAGCTACGTGTTTTCACAAACGTTACCTCCTTTAATCCTTCCAATAGCAGTTTGATGTCATTATAATTGCTCCATTTTATAGCTATGGACACTTGGATTTAGCAAAGTTAAATTTTTATAGAATTATAAAATTCATGTTAACTCTTCAGTGAAATTGCAAAGACTTTTAGCCATGTTCCCCAAAAGTCAAAATTTTGAATAATGAACCTTGAATACTAAATTTCTACTCTATATATCAAAGCCCCTGACTTAGGCAGGGGCTGATAAGTGGCCGGAATGGGATTCAGATATTTCAGATAGTGAAGTTCATTCTTTTTCCACAGAGATAAGATATGACTCCTTATAATGCCCTCCAGTCCCATGATTCCATAATGAAGTTTGACATACACTTATCAGAAAATGTAATAATGTAGCATCACTTAGCAGCAATAATAATGCTGGGTTAATGGTCTTTCTGCTAAGAGTCAGATAAGACATAAGACTTGCCCTGTACTCTAACCTGACCAGATTATTACTCTAGCATATGCTAGTCTCTCCATAATGTCACTGGAATGAGTGAATCCCAGAACTTTGATTCCTCTGTGCCTTTTTTCATGTGGGTGTACTTTTTCTAATGTTTGTTTTCTTATGAAATCTCCCTTTGAAGCTATATTTTTCAAAGTCTGGTTAAAATACTCTCTCATCAGGAAGGCAATTGGAAGATTCAAGTCAGAATAATCTATTTCTTCCCCTTCCAGTGATTACCACTTTCTGATATCTTTGCTCTTGTAAAATCCCCTCCCCTTGAGTGTGGGCTGGACCTCATGACATGCTTCAGATGAATAGATCTTAACAGAAGTGATGGAATGTCGCTTCTGAGATTAGGTTACAAAAACATAATGCCTTCTGTTTTGCTAGCAATGCCCTTGCTTTTTCTCAGAGCTCTGACTCTGAGGGAAGCAAACTGCCGTGCTGCGAGAACTCCTTTGGAGAAAGCAACAAGGGAATAAACTGATATCTCCAACCATCAGCCAGTGAGGACTTTACAGCTTGTGGGGCACACACGTTAGTTTATTGGAAAGTGGCTCCTCCACAGTTAAGCCTTCAGAATACCATAGCCCTAGCAGAAATCTTGATTGCAGGCTTTTGAGAGTCCATGAGGGGCCAGAAGAACCAGCTTAGCCATGCCTGGATTCCCAAATCACAGAAACTGTGAAATTTATTTACTATGTTGTTGTTGTATGCCATTAAGTTTTGGAGTACTTTTTAAAGTAGCTATAACTAATATAATTTCTATAAAAATCTAATTTGCCTGATACTATTGGGGCCATGCATCAGATTTAGGGATTTGATTGATATGGACAGAAACACTCTCTGGACCACACTAAACACCCAATATGTGCATACAGCCAGGAAAAATTAATAGTAGCCCTATCCTAGAGACACATACCTAGAATAGAAAGAAATCTATCAGTATGTATTGTACAGATATAATAATCTATAGGATTAGTCAACTATGGCAAGTTGTCATGGGATGCGGAAAGTAGAAAATTAATCAAATGATCTTACTAGAGAGAATACATGTGGATTTAGACTTGATGAACAAAAAAGAGTCTCCCTTGGTCTGAAGGATATCCAGTAAAAATGATGCATGATAATATTCTGAGTTCGATATGGGAAAATACTGGCTCTTTACTCCATGGCTAACCTATACTCCTTCACTCCACTGAAGATTTACTTATTGTTCTTTGTTTCCTGAGCACCACACAGAGTAGCCGAGACAAGCAAGACACAGGCTAAACGTTTTCTTAAATAAATATATTAGAAAAAATTTTAAATTTGAGATCTACTGTTTAGATAAGCTCTTGATAATTTGATTTCCACACCTTTAAGGCCTTACCACACTTGTTCAGTCCATAGTAGATATTGGACAGGTAATTATTGAATGCATAAACGAATGAATACAGGATGCTATGAATGGACAGCCTGAATTTAGACTCAGATACCGAAACTGATATAAATTATCTGAGATAAAGTTTCTCATCTGTAAAACAATGTAATTAAGCCAGAAGAAATTTAGTATCTAACCTAGATAGTTTCAAAAGCCTATATCCCATACCTTCTACGGCTTGCAAAACCATACTTACTACAACAGATTGAAAACACTTTCCTGAGTCATTTATTAACTCCTAAAAGCAAAACAACCAAATTTAGTAGAATTTCTCATCCAGTATATGTGCATATGTATGTGTGATGTTTGTGTTTGTATGTGAATGTTTATGCAGTGTATATATATTTTAATTAAAGTATCATCCAATATTTTTGACTATAAAATGGGACTAGCATTGTCTATTCTACAGAGAAGTTTGATGATAAATGGTATCATACATATAAATCATCTTCTAGCACAATGGCTGGTACTAATAAAGTGATCATTATGAGCTCAACATCTATACTGAGGGCTAAATGAAAAACAGACTTCTATTTTTATTTATTCATGCTAATGGAACTCTTTAAAAATAAAATAATCACAATAATTTGTGAAACAATCAAAAGCAGTTAAATTTAAAAATTATTATATATACATATACTGAAATACAGTCATTGAAATCATGTTGCTGAGAAATATTTATAGACATAGAAAATGTTTACTGAGTAAAAATAAATCAGCTACAATGGAGTTTGTACAATATGGCAACACTGCATAAAATTTGTATATAAATAATATACATTTGCACATTATATGTAAATAATATGTACATATACAATATGCACATATTCCATACATCACTGTATTTACATATATACATAAACATACACATGTATACATGTATATACATATATTATAGATAAATCTATTCACATAATTTTTATGTATATTAAAGTACAAGGAAAACATGTACCAAAATAGTACAATGTCTGAGTAGTATAATTATACATGATTTATTTTTTCTATGCATTTTTATAATTCTGAAATTTGTGTATTTTATGCATACCACTTTTATATTGGGGAAAAATCAACACAATTTTCTATGATACTTTCTTTTGTTTAATGCTTTTTTTACTGATGCAAAACCGTATCATGAAACTATCAGTATAAGTTCTGAGGCACGGTACATAAATAGTGTCTTTAATGTTCTCTTTTTTGTAGCTAAATAGTCTTACGAATATATAACCATATTGGAGTGAAATTGCAAGTTAAAATTAGACGAAACAAGTCTCAGAGTGACAAGTCTCTGGGTAGAGGACGTAACCTTGCCCAATACAAAGCCTGTTTGGCTGAGCAGCCCAAAGACTGCCAGGGAGAGTAATGTGATCAGGCTCACAATACAGATACACAATGAGGACAGGCTGCCCTTAGACTATGAAAATGGTTGCATGTGTCCCTCCACCTCCAAGAATCTTCTCTTATATCTCTGTAACCCATAATACCACCACCATTTAAGGAGTGAAGAAAATAACAAGCATGTCTGCTACGGAAGGAAATTATATATTCGTTCAGGATATGGTGCTGTCTCTAATACCATTGTGGTGGCTGAGTGTATACTATGTATCTATTTCTCTTCAGATATTATTTCTCTGAGATTCTCATTCTTTACAACTTCTGTCCTAAAGACATTTTTTTTCTGTTATCTTCTAAGATGCTGAAGATTTAAATTGATTCTTCTATGTGCCATGTACCAGAAAAAAAAGCAGGCCATCAAATATTTGATTTATTAAATAAAGTGAAGAAATAAAGTAAGAAACAAAGAAATTTAAAGATTTTTTTTTGAGATGGTGTCTCACTCTGTCGCCAGGCTGGGGTGTAATGGTGCGGTCTCAGCTCACTGCAACCTCCACCTCCTGGGTTCAAGCGATTCTCCTGCCTCAGCCTCCCAAGTAGCTGGGATTAAAGGTGCACACCACTATGTCCAGCTAATTTTTGTATTTCTAGTAGAGAGTGGGTTTCACCATGTTGGCCAAGATGGTCTTGATCTCCTGACTTCGTGATCCGCTTGCCTTGACCTCTCAAAGTGCTAGAATTACAGGTGTGAGCCATCACGCTTGGCCTAAAGATTTTTTTTTAAAGACAAGCTAAAATGTTGGATATGCTAAATTACAATTTTCTATGATACTTTCTTTTGTTTAATACTTTCTTTACTGATACAGAACTATATTACGCTTGGCCTAAAGATATTTTTTTGAGACAAGAAAAAACTTTGGATATGCTAAAATACAATTTTCTATGATACTTTCTTTTGTTTAATGCTTTTTTTACTGATACAAAACTACATCAAGAAACTATCAGTGTAAGTTCTGAGGCACGGTACATAAATAATATCTCTAATGTTCTCTCTTTTGTAGCTAAAGAGTCTTATGAAATATAACCATATTGGAATAAAATTGCATTCATGATAGTAATTAGAATATTTAATAATGTATTTTATAAACAGCATATACAGGATCTGTTCTGATTTTTAAGGGCCAAATTGCTTTTTAAATAAGTATCCACCTGGCGCAGTGGCTCATCCCTGTAATCCTAGCACTTTGGGAGGCCAAGGCGGGTGGATCACGAGGTCAGGAGTTTGAGACTAGCCTGGCCAACATGGTGAAACCCCACCTTTACTAGAAATACAAAAATTAGCTGGGTATGGTGACATGCACCAGTAATCTAAGCTACTTGGGAGGCTGAGGCAGGAGAATCGCTTGAACCCAGGAGGTGGAGGTTGCAATGAGCTGAGACCATGCCATTGTACCCCAACTTGGGTGACAGAGTGAGACTCTGTCTCAAAAGAAAAAAAAAAGAAGGAAGTATCCATCCACTTAATATTCTGGGAAGGCCATTAGTTTGAGCATTGGAAATACTTCAGTGAATAAGGTGAAGCCCATGTCAACATGGGGCTCCCATTCTGGTGGGAGAAGATAGACAATAAAACGATTATAAAAAACTTTCAGTGTGCTGGGCAGCCCAAAGACTGCCAGGCAGAGCAATGTGATGGGACTAGCCCTGTCTGTTGGCTTGCAATGGGAGCCAAGCATATCACAGGAGCTAGAAACTGATGCACAGTCAAACGAAAATAGGAAATTGGGGTAAAGAGAACTCAACAGTGGATGTTATGGTAGCTGTATTAGTTGAAGAAGATCTGTTTGTGAAGATAGAAAGTTGAGACCTGAATGATGTGGGTAAGCCAGTGATGCCAAGATCTCTCAGAAAGGGAAAAGACAACAACAATATGTGAAAAAATCTTCAATAGGGATTGAATTTGGGGTATTAGAGGGATTGAAAGAAGGATCCTGGAGTTGAACTTAGTTGAGAGGTAATGGGAGGCAATGAGAGGAGGTGACAGGGCCCCATTTATATAGTTGGTTATAGAGACCACAATAAAATGCATGGATATTTTCTTAATAGCAACAGGGATTCACTGGGTGGGAGGAGAGAGGAAATATTTAAAATAAAATAAATTATAATGGTCTTAATTAGGCTTTAGGAGGGCTATCCCATCTGTTTTGCAGAGAAAAAAAAAAAGACTACAGGAGGATGAAAACAGACATAAAGCATCCAACTAGGGTGCTGTGCTGTTTGTTATGTCTGAATTTGAAAAGTAGAAGCTAACAGGCACATGTGTTCATTGTCCACCAATGTTATTTTTTGAAATTTTTTAGTTGTATTTTCCTTGTATTGTAAATTTAACTGTTGACTAATAGTGTTTATAGAGAATTCTTATGCACCCTTATAGAACAGAATTCCTGACAGAACAGAATGAATTACACTATAAAACAGAAAACTCTTAATTCCCATCAATATAGAGCTGGACAAGTTAAGGCTGGGCAATTCAAGTGACTTATTCAAAGGAACCATCTACAACCAGTTACAAGGAGAGTCTTTACTGAAACATGGGACTCCTGACTTTCAGCTTAATGATCTCTTTACGTATGATTCAGTCTTATCTTTGATTAGAAATAGCTCACACACACAATACCCTAACCTTTTTATTATATTATGTTTCCATCTGTGCTTTCTGTTAATTATAGATCTTTAAACATCTCCTACAGCTTAGAACATCTCAGAGTGAAGCCTTCAGGTTACTTTGGCAACTTTTCCTTATGAAGAGTGAAAGCAGGGCAAACTCAACAGACCACTTTTAGAAGAAAAGGAGAGCTTAGCAAGTTTTCTAAATCACTCAACAAACAGAGCCTTTCTCTAAAGCAGTAGCACATCTGTGGTCTTTGGATAGGTGAATGGTTCCCGGATGCAACAGATCGCCTCACCAGAAAGTGGGCTCCCCTTAACCTCCACTATCTGGAACCTGAACTCCTTCCAAAAGAATATCACCACACAGTTTCTTTATTCCTTTCTTATATACCACCAATCCATATTTTCATCTTTAACAAATGACTAATGGTCCTACATCATAGAAATTATTATACTACCTGTTATTAATTATTCAACATAAAGCAGGAACAAGCAGCAGTCATTTTGTTTGTATGGGGACCACAACTATTTTAAAAAAATATTTAAAAAATAGAATACACTATTGCTAATTGAAGTTAGAAAGGATAGGCTGGAAAATGTTGAGACTTTAGCACCAGCCTGGGATAGATACCAAGGTCTAGGCACAAGTTTAGATGCCATAATTAGGCCCTCCCTGTCTAGATGAACACTATCTGAGAGAAGGAGGAACAGCAGATGTAGCAGTATATTAGCAGGCATCAGAGAGATTTAATGGAGATTGCAGGTATCTTCCAACAAGTGGAAAGAGCTCATGGATGAGTACATGTGTTTAGAAATACAAGATGACTGGACCTATAATATCTACAAAAAAGGAAGTGGAGTTTAGTTATAGCTTGAGGTTTAGAGCTAAATACAACATCTTTGGAGAAGACTGAAAAAGGAAGAACAGATCTAGTCATAATATAGGAGCACATTTATCAGAAGTGAGTTGGTTTAAAAAATAAGACAAAGTTCTGGCTATGTAAATTGGGTTGTGAGTCTAAAATGTCAACACTCAGCTTCTTCCACAGAGTTAGAATTGGTCCTAGAACTGGAACCATCAAGGTTGAGATAGGAGTCACACAGAACTCATAGAAGGTTTGACTTCAGCATAAGAGTTTGATCACATTTCCAAAAAACCACATGTACTATTACTATATGCAGATATATCTGCGATTACATCATTTTATATTAAACAAGTGAGATGACAATTGAAAACAAAATACTTATCATTTTTTTCTAATTGAATTAACTGTTCTCTTTGTAGTCTACTCAAATTTATTTGGTCTTCTGCAACCATATATGCACTAAAATGTAGTCTGCAGTTAGAAAATATTCATTGATTTGGATTTAAATTGGTTATTAGGTAACTCAAGATAAATTATTTCAAAGGTGACTATTGTAGTTCTGGGATTAGAGAGTCAGGAGAATAGCACTTCACTACTTTTTTGCTTTTAGGCTGAGAGAGTGATTTAAATATAACCAGGACTCATTTCTTCATGTTTCAGATGTTATAACGAATAGTAAGATTTCAGGTGTTCTTCCTGCAATCATGTTCTATACATCTACAAAACTATAAAGACAAAACTCATTGGTGTTTGTGGTGTTTTCTATATTATGACAATACTTTAAAATATTCTCTATCTTCTCTTAATTGGTTTAGCTTCATATGTTCCTCCTATATAGCCTCTCTGACTATGGGAAAGTAAATACCATTCTCTACACCTTCTAAGAACATTCATGCCTCTGTGACTTTGCATGTGTGATTCCTTATGTCCACAAGCCTGTCTTCACTTCATCAATCTTAAGTAATAACTGTTTCTTTTTTCATACTCAGTTCCAGGTTTGACTCCACATGAAAACCTTTTCAGAAATTTACTAGCCCCAGGGTTAAGTTCAATGGCCCGCTTCTGATTTCCTAAAACATCTTAAGCCTTCCCATGACAGTAAGTTCCATAAACAATTGTTTTCTTGCCCATCTAGCCAACAAACAGGGAGCACCTCACACAGTACTTTACACATGAAAGATTTGGAATGAATGTATCCTGGATGAATTAACTAATGCTTTGACAGAGGATAATTTACTGTACATTAGTTATGTGACTTGGGCAGGATATATAACCTTTTCTCAACTAAATAAATCTGGGTAGACTACAGTTATCAGGTTTTTTTTTTCCCAAGAATAAACTCCGACCATGGATGTAAACCATTTAACAAACAGTTGGTATATTATAAATGCTCAGCAGAATGGCTACTGTGAAATTTGGTTACTGTGTTAAAGTAACTCAGTAATTTACTGATTTACAGCAATGGGCACAGTTGAAGAGTGTGAGATAGTGTATGTGTGATATTAAACATAAAATATATTTTTTACACCAGAGTATGTTGGGAAAAAAATCTCTCTCTCTAGATAAATGTAGTTCAATTGATTTTGCTCTAACCATTTCAAGGCAGGGACTCCCTTCATCTTTATCTATCCTAGGAAGACTTTTGCTTTGCTCTCAGTAATGGAGATAACCAGACAGCAGACCAAACCTTCCTCCAATTGTGGCTATTTGAAGTATTGGCCAGCCAGGACAATGGAATCCGGGTCCAAAAGAGAACAGAATAGACCTTGAAGCCCTGAGATAGAAAGCTGGCTTAAGAGGTGCCCATGCATTCTAAATGTATTTGATTGTTTTGTTGCACAGAGTGTCAATGTTTCTCAATATATCTAAAGGTGATATCAGGAACCTGACCTGAAGGAAGCCAGCGACCAGGCCCTCTCATAAGAGTCACAGAGCCTGGAAAAACAGTACACTCGCAGACCCAAACACCATATGGATAAATATTTTAAAATTATAAATCAAGCTAACCAACTGTGTAATAAATACAATGTGTTCAAACCTCCTATCTTGACAATTGCCCCTTCATATAATTCTCTAGAAGGCCAACATTAAATTTAGAATTCTCAGATCCCTTAGAAATAAGAGTGAGAACCTGAAGTCAAAGGGTGGGTGGAGCTGAATCCAATTCCTGGCTGCACCCTTCCCTTTCTTTCTACCCCTGGCTTCTCTCTATACTACCAGGAGATATATGCATAGGCACATAGACAAGTAGGTTTATTCATTCAATTTCTTTACACAGCCTCCTCCCAGGACCTTACAAAGAGCTGCTCTTGCCCTCCTTGACAATGGATATGAGCAGATAGTGGTAAGGAGGCCTACACATGCCACAGAAGGTTGCACACCATCTAAAGTGTCCATGACAGCCAAGTGTTGTCTAAAAGGGAGGAAAGACCTCCGTATGGGCACAACCTGTTGGCTGGAAGACTCCTATCCCATCGACTGAGTCATGGTCAAAGGAGAGCTTTAGCAGGTTCACCCAAAAGATGAGCTCATGCAGGAGCCCAGTTCTCCATATCTCAGGACAATGGAGTCATCACTTACCAGCACTATGATAGAAAAAAGCAAATATGATACAGCTTAAGAAGCTCTCAGGTTTCTAGCCCATGAGTGCATGTGAGTGAGTGAAAGAGAAAGAGAAAGAGCAAACAAAAGAATAAAATAAGCATATGTCACAGGGTTACCAGTCATACACAGTTTTGCTGCCCACGTTCTCATTTTCTTTTATATTATTTCAATTTATTTTTATTATCTTGCTTCAGAGTAGAAAAACGTATGAAAATGGAACTACGACCTTAGAAATTTGTCTGTAATTTTAATTTTACGGAAAAAAAATAGCTTTCTTGAGATTGAGGGGTTTTCTTGGGTCCTGTGACTTTCAGTGCTAAAACCAGTAAAGTCTCAGGAAAACTGGGATGTGTCTATCACCCTACTTTTATAATTTTAGGAAGGATTCCAAGAATTATTTTACTAAAAAATCTTATGTGCAAAGGGAAGGACACATAAATAGATTTAGAGATACTTGATTTCTAGTCTGAAGCTTACTACTAATTAGCTTTATGAATTTAAGCCTCCCTCATGGGGTTCTATTTATAAAATGAGAATTCAGTTTTCTTGAAGACCTAAGATTTAGTATTCCATAAAGCATTGACAGTCCTTACTTAGAAGACAGATATTTTTCATCAGTGGCAAACAATAATCATGAGAATGACATATTTAAATGGGAATAAGCAAAGATTTGAAAATTATATCACTTTCACAAATAATACATGAAAAAACTCCTTCACACAGGAGTGGGTTGCATAATGTATACAGACAGATTGAAAAACATGGCTTGCATGTTTTACTTCAATCTAATTTAATAGTTATATTTTTCAGCTTATAAAATTATATCTCAATATCAAATAGCCAACACTAAAGACAAATTACAGCTTCCTTGCCCATAGCCTCATTTCCTTTTATTATCTTTGAATTTATCTTTATTTTCCGGCTTCAGAGCAGTAAAGCAAATGACAATGAAAATATAACCCTTACATTTTTTTCTGTTGTTTTAATTTTATGAAAAAATAAAGTAAGCCATGAGAAAGGGCTGTAGAGAGGGCCGAATGAGGATAAAATACCTGTATGGATTCGCATCTGGATTAGGACTTCTTAATCATTAAGCCCCAAGGACAACAGGTTTCAGTACTTTATATTTTATTCCTAAATTATGGAACTAAGCTGGCAGATGGATCTAATATTTGGCGTCAGGAATCAAGACCTTCAGTCACTGCCTTATTCTTATGACTGTAATCTATACTTCTAGACCAGTTCCTTTTTAGAATTTTTAGCCTGGATTCGGCCTATAGCATTCTACTTTCTCAGGTTGTTAAGAGTGTATCCCTTAATGATACACAAATCTGGAAGAGTGCTTAGGAGCACTGACTAATTGATCCCTGAAAGTGGCATCACACATCTCACCTACATCCTCTGAGGCTCCCAAAGGGAGTTCTCATGACAGCTCAACCTTCAAAAGAAGAAATGCCCAAGGAGTTTTAGAGTACGTCTGTCTATTTATAACAATCCCCCCTCCATCCTTGACCTGTTTCTTCTTCGGCATTGGTAGAATTCTTGTTCCCTTCATAGTCTTTTAATTGTGCTTGGCATATGAACTAATTAGTGTAATAGTCACATTGTATTATTATTATTCGTTCCTCTGTTAATCTCTATTATTTGAGGGAGACATCATTTTCTAGAGCAGAGGTCATATCTTTTCATCATTGTGGCATGTAATTTAATATTTAATACATAGTATGTGCTCATTAAATGTTGGTAAAATCAATGAATGTATAAAATAACAGATTACTAACACAGAGCCTTTGAGGCTTGATTATGGTAAATTAGCTCTGTTTTTGTAGATTTGGGGATTTCACTGAGGGAAACCTTTAATGCTAGGTTAGACTCTAGAATGAATTCCGTAATGCAAGCTTGTGTGTATTTAGTCTTCTGTCCCTAAAACAGTAAGATATTACAGAACATCATAGATGGATATACTCTGAGTTTTTTAAATCATGGTGTGATCCAAAGCATGAACTTGTGGCACTAGAGAGAGGGATATTTAGGTGGTTAGAAAAAGTGCAATCCAAAATTAATACTCCCAATCCAGGCCAATTCTTTTTTACCTAGTAGAAGAGGAAGTCTATGAGAAAACCAAGCTTCTGGTTACTGTACTACAGATATCTTCTGTACTTTTCATAAAGGTACCATACAGACTAGAGAGAAGTGGTCTATTACTAGACTTTATGGTACAGTATCCTAGTATACTTTATACTACAAACATGGACAATTTTAAAGGGAAAAGGAGTCACTAATAGTAACATGCCAGGGTAACAGGTTTAAACCAGGACTTTCTCAGGTAAACCTGCATGCATGGTTACCCTATAATTGACTACATTTGTTGTTCTACACCAATAGTTCTCCATGGGAGAGTGAAAATAGACAAAAGGGGGGGTGGCTTTGCCTCTCAGAAGAGATTTGGCTATGTCTGGAGACGTTTTGTTTGTCACATGTGAACAGAAATGCTACTGACATCAAGTCAGTAAAGTCCAGGGGTATCGCTAAACATCCTACAGTGCACAGCATAGTCCGTTGGGAAAAACAAACAAACAAACAATAAAAACACAACAAAAACATTATCTGGCTCAAAATGGCAATAACATTGCTATTGAGAAACCTTGCTCTACATCTTTTAAAACCCTCCAAGAGTTTTTAACTACATATTATTGTATTTTCTTGCCTCTCAACTAAGGATTTGGCTTTCTGAAAATTTTCTCTCTCAATCTGTCTTTCTAATTCACACCTGGGTTTGCTTCCCAACTATGCCCCTGGCAAACAGGTGAGCTCTAACACACAGGGAAAACATCTGCATTCAGATGTCAAGATATTTTTGGTCAGAAAATGCAACAAAGGAATAGGTGGTCTTTTAAATCTTCAGTAATATTTTAAAATTCTAGATTTTATTATTTTATTAAACATAACTGCAACTATTTATTGTCAATCTAACTGAACATGCTTTGTATAAGAAATAATACTACTGGTAATAATTTTTAGGTCATAAGATGACTTACCTCTCTTTTTTCTACCCAAACTTTCCTACCTCTCTCTCTCTGTCTCTCTTTCTCTCTCTCTCTCTCTCTCTCTCTCTCACTCACACACACACACACACACACACACACACACACCCAACTCCCTCCACAGATAAATACCTAGAAAATGGAAAAGACTAGAAATACAATTCTACTTGTGGTAGAGAGACTAACTGGAACACACACCAGTAAACACCTTTTTCAACTCTTTTATTTGTAAAGGTGTGTTTAGAGGACAAATTTTATTAGTACATACGGCAGCACAGATCCAAACTTTCTATACTTATTTTACAAATATTACAAACTAATAAATACATTGTGTAAGGTATAACTTCAATGAGACCAAAGATTTGTGTCTTTTAATTTTTTTCATTGCAGAATTTCCAGCACCTAGAAGAGGACCGCAACCCTGGTAGGCACATGACACATACATGATTCTTAATGTTGTTCTTGATTACCCCAAACCTATTGGTCAAACATTACTTAGATGTCTCTTTAAAATATGTGATGGTTTAGGAATCACTGACTTTGTTAAGCCAGAATGAATAAGGTAATAGGAAGCACTGTAAGTTGCCCAGGTGATGTGGCTCACACCTTTAATCCCAGCACTTTGGGAGGCCAAGGCTAGCAGATCACTTGAATCTAGGAGAAGTTCAAGACCAGCCTGGCCAACATGGTAAAACCAAATTTCTACCAAAAATACAAAAACTATCCTGGGTTATGGCATGTGCCTGTGGTCCCAGCTACTTGGCAGGCTGAGGCACAAGAGCTTGAACCCAGGAGGCAGAGGTTGCAGTTAGTTGAGCACTGCTCTCCAGCCTGGGGAACAGAGTGAGACTGTCAAAAAAAAATTCATTAAGTAAGAAGTTTTGTGGGTAAGCATTAAAATTGGGTTTATGAAAATGTTTAGAACTTAAATAACAACAGTATATAGGGGTCTCACTATATTTCTTTTGTTTTTGTTTTTTTAAAAAGCTTTGGGTTAAGGTATAATTACATACTATAAGCTACACTTGAGGAAAGTATAAAAATTCTATGACTTTCAGCAAATTCCTAGAGCTGTGCAATCATTACCACAGTCTAGTTTTAAAACATTTCCATCACCCAAAAATGTTGTCTGTTGCCTATTTCTAGCTCTACCCCTTTCAGTCCCAGTCTATAATTTTTATGTATTTGTACAAGCTGGCTCTCCAAGCCAAAAAGGAATCATCTTCCAAGGGAAAGAGTTCTCCAAAAGAAAAAGAAAGTAGTGTATAGAACCCCCACTGCTTCTTTCTTTCTTTTTCTTTTTTTTTTCTTTTTTTTTTTTTTTTGAGACAGAGTTTTTTCTGTCACCCAGGCTGGAGTGCAGTGGCACAACCTTGGTCACTTCAACCTCTGCCTCCTGGAGAACCCTCACTTCTGTTCCTTTTACTTTCTGTCTCACGTTCATGTCAATCACAGTAACTCACCTGAGATTGGCAGAAATAGGACTCAGGAGAGCTTGCAGAGATAGCTGTAACCAGGTCTGAGACTAAAGGGAAAAGACTGTAATAGCTGTTTGTTCAAGGGTCCTTTTCAGGTGTGTGTACGTGTGTGTGTGTGTGTGTGTGTGAGTGTGAATTCATGTGTGTCTGTGTGTCGTTCAAGGTGAAAGTAAGTGAGAAATGTTTTGTATAAGGGTACTTTTCAGGTGTGTGTGTGTGTGTGTGTTTTCAAGATGAAAGGAAGTGAGAAAAAAGTGCTACTATATTACTCAGTTTTCACACTGCTATAAAGAACATTCCTGAGACTAGGTAATTTATAGAGAAAAGAGGTTTAACTGACTCACAGTTTGACGTGAGGCCTCAGGAAACTTACAGTCATGGCAGAAGGTGAAAGGGAAGCAAGGACCTTCACAAGGCAGCAGGAGAGAAAAATGAGCAATAGTATGGAAAACCGCCTTATAAAACCATCAGCTCTCATGAGAACTCACTCACTATCATGATAACAGTATGGGGAAAACCATTACCATGACCCAATCACTTCCCTTCTCAGTGCATGAGGAAGAAAGGTTCCTACCTTGACATCTGGGTATTACAATTTGAGATGCAATTTGGATGGGGATGCAGGGTCAAACCATATCAGGTACTGATCTTAGGGAGAAATAAATCAGCAATATTTTTTATCTCTTCTTTTTTTTGTAAGTATCTATAACCCAAAGTAAATAAATAAATGTGCTAACCCTCTTAATAGAATGACTCAGTGATATATTTTATGTTCACAATGAAATGCAGATCTAGATTCCCTATTAAAAGGCAAATCCTCAATTTTCAAATCAGAAATAGCTCAGTGCTTGAAAAACAATTACTGGTGATGAAATTTATGGCACGGATAAGAGTCTAATTCAAAAATCTTAACTTGGATGGACAGGATTTTCATTTAATGAAGAATTGGATAAATGGGCAGTTACTTTAAACCCTTACCTATCAATATTTTGTTCTAAATTAGTTAAACAAGTTTCAAAAGCTATTTGGGACTCAGTAATACTGCTTCTCTTTGTTAAACTGAACTATTTCAGATGTATTATTGTCACTTAAATATGACCTTGTACTCCAAGATACTGTTCCCATGAATAATCGTGCAAGCAAGCAATATTGGTATTTTTCTAAACTGTTTACAACTTTCATTCATCAGGCCTGGTCTTCTTGTTTTTATTCCTTTAAATCCTTTTCCCATTATCCTCTCTGAAACCGCTTTCTGTGGGGCATGACAAATGTGCTTTAGTAAGTTCGAACTGGCTAATTACACTAACAGAAAATTGCCCCATCAAATGTCAGCGTGTTCAACTACAGAAGCTCCAGTGAAAACCATAACTCACTACAATGCCGTGGTAATTTATTTTCTGTAAAACTGGAGTTTTCTTTTGTAAAATTGATTAATAAAACACCTCCAGGGCATTGGAACACACTGTTTCATCAGAAATCTTTTTAACAATATTGGTGATTTTCATTAATGCAATTGTCTTCAGACTTAGCCATTAGCTGAGTTGTCCCCCTCTATATTTGAAACCTCACTCATGTTCTTAGCAGGGTCACAGCTCATTCGTTCTCTTTGTTTTGTTTCATTTTGTGATGTTTCTGTTTTGTCAACATTAATTTTTGCTAGTTCCGTCTTGTTTTCATTGTATAAGAATGGCATGTCACCTTGCTACCTCCTGACAAAATCACTTACAAAAGGATGTTTAAATAAAAGAAGGATAAAACTATATGTGTGAAAAGCTGAAGTTTCCTGAAATTTTATATACAGTAGGAATGCCAAGAAAACAAGCACATTTTTCCAAGTGGAACAAACTTAGAAAAGTTATAGTCTATTCAGTATAATATTATATAGCCATTTCAGCAAAAATGAAAAAAAAAGTATGTGTATTGTTAAGCTAAAAAAAATAAGGATGATACATGTGTTTTAACAATGTAAAAATGTTACTACTAATCCATAGATACTGACATGAATATATAAAATAATAATATTTTATGTAGGGTTTTAAAATTTTGTTCCAGACTGATTTTTATTTGATTTTAGAATCACAAAATTACAATCCAGATTTATCAGTGCATTGGATTGTTATACATGAATTTCAAGGAACAGATAGTACTAAATACTTTTTCTATACTTAGAAGTTTTAAATTTTATTAGACAAAAATTAATTGCCTGGCTGCTACAGTCACAGACAGGCTAAAACTCATCCATAGTCTTTAAAATTCATTTTGATTCGCTGGGGAGCCGAACTTTCTTATCATACCTATTTTTCTCTCTTGTTCAGTTATTTTAAATTAATGTATAATAATTGTACATATTTATAAAGTACATCATACATTTTGATACATACTTACAATGGAGATGATTAAATCAGGGTATTTAGAATACCACCTCAAACATTAACAGTCTATTTGTGTTGGGAATATTTCAAACCTTCTCTCCTAGTTATTTTGAAATAAAAAAAAATTAAAAAATTAAACAAAAAAAAAAGAGCTATTAAAAAATCTCCAGCCAGGCACAGTGGCTCACGCCTATAATCCCTGCACTTTGGGAGGCCAAGAGGGGTAGATCACACACACAAAAAAGAAAGAAATATACAGTGAATTATTATTAACAATGGTAACACTACTGTGCTACCAATCACTAGTACTTATTCCTTCTATCTAACTGTATGTTTATGCTCATTAACCAACCTCTCTTCATTCTCTTTTTTATGTCCTCTCTTTCACTTGATTTTTCCGATTCTATAAATTCCCCCTCTCGGGTGACCACATGACTGATAACTTTCAATGCCTGCTCTGTAACATTCTTCTGAGGTTGCCACCTATGAAACCATAGAGAGTTTAAGCCACCTATTTTCTTTTACTCCCTCTTCACTTTTCCTCCTCTAATCTATAGCACAGCTGCTATAATAAACAGCAAGTGAAAAACACCAAGACAAGTTGATAGAGGGACTGCAGAAGGAAGAAAAATAACTTTACATTGTAGCACCTTTAAGTGTGCCCTTTTCCTGCTTTCTGAACAAGAGGCTCTGCATTTTCATTTTGCTCCAAGCTCCACAAATTACATGAGACACCCTGCTTGCCCCTATCCATCTTCCTCATCTCTATGTCTTTCACATACCCTACCTTGCCTGTCTTAGAATTCTCATTTTTGTAATCTAAAATTCGGACTTACCCTAACTCAATATCATCCTTTTTTCCTATCTCAGGGATGAGTTCTTGCTGTGACTTTGCCCCTTGCAAATTCACATACTATCCAGTAGTCTCTCCACTTCCTCAGTACTCTGAATTCTCTCACCAATCTCATCAATGTCATCATAATCAGTGAACGTCAAACTTAAGTCCCACTTTTTCTCTAGTAAGTAGGTACTCAATGATGCATAATAAATGAATATGCAAGCAGGACACATAAAGAGAATGAAATTCATAGCTTTTAAGGCAGGAAGAATGACAATGACATAGACAAATTATATGCAGGTCTGCTCATGTGGAGCACAGTAGACATCTAGTTGAAGTTCCTGACAAAAGTTCTAAAGTCTTTCCAGCTTGCTAACGTTGCAAAGAGATCAGGGATGGAAGAAATCAAGACTTAAAGTAAATGATCACATATTGAACACCTGCTTTGTGCATAGCTTCCTGTGGAGCAGGTTTTTTCAACCTTGGTACAAGGCTATTGCAAATTTGGACTTTGCTTAAGTAGATATATAAATGTGTGTGTGTATATATATATATGTGTGTGTAAATATGTACATATACACCTATATATATAATCAGTATATTTATATAAGTATATATACTGATTATATATGAGTGTGTATATATATATATATACATAATCAGTGTATTTATATAAGTATACTGATTATATATATGTGTAAATATGTATATATACACATATATATAATCAGTATACTTATATAAGTATACTGATTATATATATACTCATATAAGTATATATACTGATTATATATATACTGATTATATATATACTACACACACACACACACACACACACACACACACACTCAGATGCCAAATCTGACCTGAATTTGATCCCAGACTCTGGCCAAGCGACAGATGACAGGAGTTCGCAGACACAGGTGTTTTTCCTGTGAGAGCGTGGCTAGGGGACCCCATGGCTTACAGACCCTGAAGGGGGAGTCCAGCCATGCAGACCCCATATGCCAGAGATGCTCGAATTTATTTTAGAACAGATTTAATGATAAAGGTCTCAAGAAAACACTATTTGTGGGTAATTAACATTGCTGACCCCCAAAGTAGAGAGAAATCATGAGCATGGATGATGAAAGGTTGCTTTTAGGACAACATGAATAAACAAGCTATTTAGATAAACTCCTCTACATTCTCCTGTTATCTGCTCTTTGATATTAGTGCAAGGTAAGAGGATTAGGCTACCTTCAGCCATAACCTTTACCGAAGATTTTGCAAAACCTTCTGGACTTCCAAGGTTTGTTTCTTTCCTATAATTTTTCCCACCACTCTGACCAATCTCATGTTAATTCTTTGTGGTGAGGGGCAGTCTTGTGCACTGCCAAGCATATGTGTTTGGAAGCATCTATGACCTCTATCATCTAAATGCCAGTAAAACACTCCCCTCAGTCATGATAATAAAAAATGACTCCAGACATTACTAAATAATTTTTGGGGAGAAAAAGTTGCCCCAAAGTGAGAATCACTGGTGTGGAGGGCTACTTGCTTGATGATGGTATTATCTTCCACCGCAGATAATAACCCTCCAACCTACTGTGTTTGTTAGGAAGAGGATAAAGCAGGATGAAAAATTATACACTTGTCAGTTATCCTGGCTTTTGTTTCAAAACCTTAAATGATCGGATGGAGAAAGAATTTGCCATTCGAGAAGAAATAAACTGTCCAACAGTAAGAGAGAGAATCTGGAGGCATGGCTGTAATATCAGGCAGAAACATGAAGAAAAAGGCCAGGCGCGGTGACTTACACCTGTAATCCCAGCACTTTGAAAGGTTAAGATGGGTAGATCACCTGAGGTCAGGAGTTCAAGACCAGCCTGACCAACATAGTAAAACCCTGTCTCTACTAAGAATACAAAAATTAACCAGGCGTTGTGGCACACACCTGTGGTCCCAGCTGCTTGGGAGGCTGAGGCAGGAGAATTGCTTGAACCTGGGAGGCAGAGGTTACAGTGAACCAAGATCATGCCACTGCACTCCAGTCTGGATGACAGAGCAAGACTCCATCTCACACACAAAAAAAGAAGAAGAAAGATTAACCTGCAGTGCAAAAGAGGTTCTTGTGGGCAGATTAGAAGTGACAGATGGGGATGGTTCTAGAACAGAGGAAATACCATGTATTGGCACTGTCCTGAAAGTAGGCAACAACAGAATAGGTATGGTTGGGCTATGCAGATAGGACCATGCAATGCTTATAGACAAAATTTGAAGAAATAAATACTTCACAGGTACAGCAGGGAGAGTTAGAATGAAGGAGCAGAGTGTAGGTTGAGAATATGAACATTTCAGTGTCTCCCTCTATATCCTAAAATCGGAGGACTAGATAGCTTCCTCTGTTCACCCTATATCACTCTGGCCTCTCCTAAAATGCTAGATGTGTAGCTAACACCATTGCTGGAGAGGGAACACAGGAAGACTAAACATCCAGCAGCAAAACAGGGTTTCCAGTGAGAAACTTAGTAATATTGAAATATGTATATGTACACGAACTTATAAAAAGACATTGAGTTTATTTACTGAAATTTGAATTTTTTATTACTTAGCTCACTTATATGACAATTTCTCAGGTATGTTATGTGGTGTCCATTTTAAAGAGAAGTAAACTGAATCTCAGGAAGTATAAATGATTCATTCAAGATCACCAGCTTTCAAAATAGCAAATTATTGTGCTCATTTTGTTAACATAAATTAAAATGAAGACCAGGCCTGAAGAATCCTTGAGTAGACAAAAGCAGTTATCCCTTATTAGTTACCTTAACCTTGTTTTATTTGCAAGCATAAGCAAAACTTAATTTGAGGTTTTTTTTCCCTGTTAATGCCTATATTAAAGAAAAACAGAACTTTAGCTCAATGAATCAGAAGCATCCGGCTGACTTATAAAACTAGGGACTTTGCAGTGGGATAGACCAAATAAGGTAACTATATAACTGTAACCAATCAAACACTTTCTTTGCTTTACTTCTGTGTCTATCCTATAAAAGTTCCCTTGTGTTCTCTCTACGGAGCTCTTGAACCACTTTTTTTGAAGTGCTCGAAGCTGCCCAATTTATAAATCACTGTTCACTCAAATAGATTTTACATGTTTATCATGCCTCAATTTACCTTTGAACAATATACAGCAAGAGCATTGCTGGATGGAAGTACAATGATGAGCCAACCTAAAAAGCAGCCTTGACCTTTTGGAGAAATTCAATAATCACACAATTAACTGTAAATGCCAAAAGTAACAAGTGCTATAAAGTACAGAGTGTTAAAATAGCCCATAATGGGGAAATGGTGTTGCAAAGAAGGTGTTCTCTAGGAATGGATACGTTAACATGACCCAGGGAAGGGATTCCTATGTGTCGTGAGTATCATAATCATTTGGAGGGTTGGCTGAAGAACAAATTGTTGAGTCCTATTCCTGGAGTTTCTAATAAATAGGTCTGGGTGGGGCCTGAAACTTGGCATCAATAACAAATTTCCATGTGATCAGTTGCTATTCATGCTACTGGTCTGGGAAGTACATTGTGAGAACCCTCTAAACAATCTAAGCAAAGCTAAAAGTGTGGAGGAAGGCCTTGTGAGAAGAGGACTCAAGGACTTTTTGTGTCCATACCATAATGGAATGCCCTGTTTTTTTTTTTTTTTTTTTTTTTTTTTTTTTTTTTTTTAAAGATGTAGGATCTATAGGCAAGAGTTCAGAGACTGGCTTCAGTTGCTTCTGGCAAATGGCAGACTGGGAACCTACACTCAGGTCATGTAACTTCTAGCCAGACAATCTCTTTCCTGCCAGTGTTCCAAGACACTCTGTCATCTCCCACTCTGGCCCGCACAGGCTACTTTCATCGCTGTGATCTAGTGAAAGGTAAATAGCAGACTTATTACCCGAAAAAAATGTGAACCAGCTCTGCTGGGTGTATCTTGTCTTTGGTTGAGAGAATGCTGACTATTTCAAGCAATGCTTCAGGATATTCTTCCTCTTCTTCATGATGGAGGACTTAATCTTACTGAAAACACATATCTTCTCTCAAGAGTGTCCTTGAACTAATACAGCAGAAACTCTGATTCCAGTGGGGCTTTCTGATATGCTTTTGAAGAGAGTAAATTTACTAATCAATACAAATTACAATTTCTCAACTGGCAACTCGGCAAGCCAAGTACAGCCTCTGCAGTTTTATTATTCATAGCCTGAACTCTCAGGACTAGATGAGAAGAGAGAAACCACAGAGAGAGATGCCATGTAAACACATCAAACAAAGGAAGAGATTGTTTTAGAGAGACTTGACACAGGAGTATTTACATGACCAGGAATAAAATGTCCATTCTTAAGTGCTACCTTGACTTAAACAACTTTAGAGAGATCTATTAAACATTATGCTTTAGAGTATGGGCTAATAACCTCTCATAGGAAAGCAATTTTTTTTCTCTGTTCCTTACACAATACCTTTTCTCACACACACACACACACACACACACACACGTGTACAATTTAGACATGTATTAAGATACACAATTATCAATTACATATGCACACATGGACACAAATATAAAGACGCACAATTATGAATTATACATATACATGCACAACACACACATATATATATAATGAACAAGAGTAAAACAGAGAAAAGCACAGAGACAGAGGCATGCACAGATGTAGTGAGAATTGTACTATCATAAGGGTTTAAATTTTAGTTCTTGCATTAAGCTGCTATGTAACTCTAAATGAAACGATTACCTGTTCTAGAACTCAGGTTTTTTTTTGTCTGCAAAATAAGGGGGTTGGATATAATATTTAAACTTTTTCAGGACTGCTGTTTCTTCTATATAGAAGACTAAAATATTGCATAGGGATGTATTTCATCTTTGAAAGTTTTCTTTCCCTGTATAAGAAGATTGAAAACTGTTTTCTTCACATTTTTTAAAAACCCATGTCACTTTTTAATTAAAATGAAAATCTCACGATCTCCTTTAGATTTCTTTAAAATTTTAAAATAATTTAAGGGTGACTGAAACAAGTTAAATCAATGATAATTTTAGAGGAAGGTTCTATTTTGAAGTATGTAGATCATCTTCTTTCCAGTTACATAATATCACTAACAGTGTGGAACATGCTTACTCGCTGAAGCTTTGGAAGCTCAAATACTATCTAGGTCACTTTCAAAGTCATAACTCTTAGCCCACTTTGTTTTCAAATAAGGCCTCTCCAGGTCTCCTTAGCCCTCCCTCACCCTGGTAGTCCCTTCATCCTCGCAATTTTCTACAGTATACTTTGCTATTTTTCATTTAAATGTTAGCTCTTTAATAGCTGAGAAAGCTAGAAGGAGCTAATGTTTATTGACCCCTTGCAGTGTGCCCAGCACTGTATTATGCTGGGTTTTTTATGTACATCATCTTATATAATCCTCACTAGTTCCCTATGAGGGAGGTAGAACCATTATTCTTATTTTATACATGAGAAAACAAGAGCTCAGAGATACTGGGGACTTTGCCCTGGGGCATGTCTAATATTTGCCAAACTTTCATTTGATTCCAGTTTTCTTTTATGGAAATTCTGTGCCAATTTTACTGCTCCTGATGCCTCCCTAATTAACAGTCAAGAGGAAGAGTAGTAAATAAATGTTTATCACTGATCTACTAGGTGGTTGATAATATGCAAACATTTTATATGTTGTATATCATTGAATTCTTGAAACATTAGGTAGAAAATAACTCCTATTTTTTTTTAATAAAGAGAGGTTAAGCAGTTTAGCTGAGACCATATATTCAGTATTTAACAAAACAGATATGTGAACACAGGTTGTCTAAATTATGACTGGCATCTCTGATTTGGGACAGCTTAGGGTGTCTTCAGTCATTAAAATAAGTACTGAGCAATTATCAAAATAATTAATGTTTTTCTCATTTTTCAATATTAGTTTATGATTTGTAGGCATATTAAAAAATAAATAAACACAAAGAAGAAAATGTCCTGTATAAATGAAATGCCCAGAAAACACTTAGTTTTAAAAACACTACATACACATATATGTACACAGATACAACACAAAATATGTATACAGATATAACACAAAAGGATTATAATAGATTTAATTTTATGTTTATTTGTTTTTCTAAACAGTAAGTTTTAAATATTGAATAGTTTTTTTCTCTCATGTGGGTTTATCAGAATTTATTCAGTTCCATTTAATTAGCCTTACATAGTTTGTTTTTCATTTTCCTCTAGGATAATAGTGTTAAATGGAACTCTAGAATACACAGATTTTTTTTATGGTGCTCAAAAAAAAAAAAAGAGGTGGACCTATTTATTAAGCTAAATCAAAGATAAAATTTTACAAATTCAAACATATTAGGTATTATCTTAGAAATCTGCCAAAAATCATGAAAAATATAAATTAGGATGGTAAGGACTTACCCACATGCTGGAAAGACTGACTTGAAATAATATGAAAATATTATAGAAGTACTGAACAGTTCAATAGAGATTTTTGAACACTCAGAGAACTGAGTCTACCATAAAAACTACAACATGGGAGGGAATTGAAAGCCCACCAAGCCCAGTATTCTAAATCATTCAGTGTTTTTCACCTGAACCAACATCCTTGGGCGCCAGCATGCACACATTTCTCCTTCTTCTTATCCTCTTCTTCCTTGTTCTTCTCTTCCTCTTCTTCTTCCAACTCCTCTTTAACCACATAAACATTCTTTTGTGATTGATCTATATTGTATTTTAGTAATACGTTAGGCTAAAATGTTTTGATATATTAAGATATTAGGTTATTTTTTCTTTCTCTGATTTCCCTTTCCTTCCCCTCCATTCAAACACCTATCTTAGTACTTCACTGACTTCCAGGAGGTACATAGCAACAGCAGGCAGAAATAGCCTGTGTATATTTCTGACTTTTATTTTCCCAAAACTCAATATCTTAGAAACATATTGAGAACTTTCAGAGGCGTTAAAAGAGAAGGAAAGCATATTTCTTGGTAGAAGCTGAGTAGTTTAGAATTAGCTGGGTGAAAGAAGACTATAGCAATGTGGTAGTACCTGAAAAACTAAGAGCTTTTGCAGCAACACAGAGAAATCGCAGGATAGTTACAGAGTGCGTAAGACTCCAGATATTAGATGTCTGTCTTTGCCAAAGAGTGTTGTATTCCCACTATAGCACAGAACCTACACATAGCTACCAGGCCTGAAAGGACCACTGATACAGGAAAAAGGCAATTCTCAGAATTACAGATGAATAAACAATGACAGCTGAGTTGGAGGAGGATGATAACTTGGTTTGACATAAAACCACATAACTCATGACACAAGGCTAGGAGGTGGCTCTAAAAGTGTGCAAATTCAGCTTATCTACTATTCCAGCAAGAGAGAAATTCAAAATTATATTTTAATATGTTTTAAATATGTTTATTTAAAAAACATAGAAATTTGATAGTCTCTCTTCTTTTTTCTTTTGTATTATTATGGGTACATAATAGTTGTATATATTTATGGAGTACACGTAATTTTATGATACAGGCATACAATATATAATGAACAAATCAGGGCAATTGGGGCATCCATCACCTCAAACATTTATCATTTCTTTTTTCAGGAACTTTTTAATAGCATTCTTTTAGTTATTTTCAAGTTTACAATAAATTATTGTTAACCATAATCACCCTATTTTGCTACCAAATACTAGATCTTACTAATTCTATCTAAGCGTACCTTTGTACACTTTAACCATCCCCATTTTATCCACCCCTCCCCACTACCCTTTCCAGCTTCTGGTAATCATCATTCCACTTTATATTTTCATTAGTTCAATTAAAAAAAATTAAACTTCCCATATATGAGTGAGATCATGTGAAATTTGTCCTTCTGTGCCTGGTTTATTTCACTTACCATAGTATCCTCCAGTTTTATTCACGTGGTTGCAAATTACAAGATTTCATCTTATATATTGCAGAGATATCTGCATTTCCATGTTTATTAAAACACTATTCAGAGTAGTCAGGATATGTAATCAACATAAGTGTCCATCAATGGAATCAACATAAGTGTCCATCAATGCAAGAACAGATAAAAAATGTGGTACATATACCCAATTGAATATTATTAATACACAGAAAAGATAGTCCTCTTTCTTAACAAATAAAAATGTGATAACCCTGAGAAAGGTAAATGTGATATTTACAAAACTTAAATACAAATGTGCTATTGCTTATTGAATGAGAATGAGATTTATACTGCTACATATTCACAGAAAAATCATCAGTTCAAGAATCATGCTCTTCTTTATTATACCTACATTTACATAAGTCCTGTGATTGGACACAGGATATTAAAAGGGTAAATAGCATTTGGTAACACGTCTGTCTTCTATTTGGCATTTTGTGTATTTAAGCTCATTGACTGTTGTCAATTATATGCACCATATTAGTCAAGAAATTAAGCATTAGACAATAGACAAGTGAATTGATTAATTCAAGATCACGTGATTCAGTGGTCGGCCTGGATTTCCACCCAGATTTGACTGGAATCTAAATACTTTGTGTTACTTTTGCATGTAACTCCAAAGTATCTAAGATCCATACCCTGGGAATATTGTCCAAATTTTTCTTCAGAGTTCCATAATCTCTATTGTTTTACCAATCCACCCTCACTATATTTCACCTCTGATCATTTTTTAAGCCACAAATATTAATCTGCATAAAATTGTCACATGTAATAGTAACAGTAAGTTGAGGAACATCCAACAGAAGGAAGAAATCCATTGCTCAGGTTCAATTATTTAAACATTATTTATTAAAAGAACACGGTGGAATAAGGATTGATACTACAAGGAAGGAGGTAAGTTAGTAAAGCGGGCTTCAAGAACACTGAGCTGGCAAATTCAATCTCTGTGCCTTTTCCTCTTGCTGACTGCATTTGAACACACTGACATCACAATCGGTCCTATAATAATACAGTAATGAAAAGGGATTTGCAGTCAATGAGGGCCCAGTAATGTGAGGAAAGTTGGCCAACAGTTTGCATAATATTTTTGGCTCTGAAAATGTTTTATAGCCATCAAGCCTATAAGCAAGCATGAGGTCCAGATGACTGCTGTGAGCTTTGATCAATTAAGGTTTGAAAGTGTATTTTATTTGCTTGCGTGCATGGTTCAGAGTGCAATCTATTATTATTTGTCACTCATAGGTGCTTTTTCAACATTTTCCTCTGAAGTAGCAGGGGAACTATTCCTTAGAGAAAACAGGCAACACAAGGCATTTGAAAGTCTAGTTATTTTTTGTGAGGTTGAGTGGATATCTCTTGGTGAAACTAAGAAAAGCATCACTTTTACCCTTTCTTCACGAGCCAGGAAAGAAAGAGAAAACGTTTCTGTAGCACCTCTGCCTTTGAAGCTTTCTTCAACTCAGTCACATTAGGGTTTAAACCAATCAAACAAACAACTCAAAAACGATTCTGTTCCTAGAAAAGAAAATGGCTAAGGTTTTAAGAAAATTATTTTTATTATAGGATCTGTCAGATTTGAAGAAAAAAATGTATCCCATTTTGGGTACACATGTCACAAACCCGTCTGTTACCCAGGCACTGGCAAAGCACTTAGTATGCTGGTAGGCACATAGTACGCACTTAAAACATGTTAGCTGTTAAACGCCAGATGAGAAAGAAAAGGTCACAAAAAGCTGTCCTATTACTATACAAGCCAACTGGCATGTGGAATGCTCTGTGCTATCCTCACAATGAGTCCAAATCCTCCATCTTTTTCAACACATACCTTAGGTAGCCTGTCCTAATCCCCCATGCTTTCTTTAATGTATAACAGAATTAAGGTCTTTATATATATTGCTTAGGTGTTGATTATGGCATGAGGAAAAGATGGGAACAGTGAAGTGGTTGCAGAATCATTCCTCTGCATTCATTTTGCTCTGGACTTGGGGAAGAGAGGGTGCTGGGGGAAGGATGAAAACACAGAAGGTGCTCTTACCCCCAGAAAGCTAAATAGGATCTCACTGGGGAGACAGCAGAGTGAAATGGTGAAGTTGGCTTAGCACTGTGTCTGCTCCAGGATTTA
Organism: Cacajao melanocephalus; assembly: GCA_963573385.1. Taxonomy (NCBI): domain Eukaryota; kingdom Metazoa; phylum Chordata; class Mammalia; order Primates; family Pitheciidae; genus Cacajao; species Cacajao melanocephalus. The sequence goes on along the minus strand of CAUYLG010055782.1, from coordinate 14,602 downwards.
GAATAAAATTCAAACACCTACATGGCACAGGAGTGGGCTGTTGTCTATATTCGTGACCTTATCTACAATTTCCCTCTTAGTACAGTTTAATGACTGTACTCATGCTTCTTTTCTGTTTTTTGAAAGTTCAATGCTTAGGATATTTACCTGTAAAACTTTCCCTTCACCGCCCATGGATCTTCACTTAGCTAGCCCTTCATGTTTTAACCCAAATGTCCCCTCGGAAGGAACTTCATGGCCAGCTGTGGTGATTCGTGGCTGTAACCCCTCAATTTTGGGAGGCTGAGGCAAGAGAATCACTTGAGCCTAGGAGTTTGAGACCAGCCCAGACAACAAAGTGAGACTGATCTCCAAAAAAAATTATTTAAAAAATTGCCATATGTCGTGGCATGCATCTGTAGTCCCAACTACTCAGGAGGCTGAGGTAGGAGGATAGCTTGAGCCTAGGTGAAGGCTGAAATGAGCTCTGATTGCACCACTGCATTTCAGCCTGGGAGACAGATTGAGGCCCTGTCTGAAGAAAAGGCGGGGGCCTTCTTAAGAAGAACCATATTTTTCCACTTCTATTTGTTAGTCACCATCAAGGTATCCTGTCTTATTTTTTGACCATGTTTTTGCCTCTCTGAAGTTACCTTATACAATTTATTTACTTAGTTTGTTGTTCATTGTCTGCTTCCTCCACTAGAATGAATGCTGGATGAGGACAGATACCACATCTCTTTTTCACAAAGCTATATCATTAATGTCTAGGAAGATACCTGGCACGTAGTAAGTGTCCAGTAAATATTTGTTGGAATAATAAATGAATGAAGGAATATGGGTAGAAGAGGCATCTAAGATTTCCAAAGCTGGGTTTATCAAGGTAGAATGATAAATAGAGATGTAGGGCAGAAATAAGAATGAGAGGAAAGGTTTGGCCAGCGTGCTCTATGTCAAATATCCCCTGAGCACAAAAGCAACAATGTTGAGTAATTAAAGTATCTAACAGAGAAAAGATTAAGGAATTTTAACTCCTAGAATCTCCTAGAGACATAATCTTGATGACGAGTGAAGAATGGTGAGGCCACTGTGTTCTCATATAGTAGAGGAAAGAACACTGATGCTCAATAATTGATTTGCATGTGCCCTATCTTCGTGCATGGTTTGCTGTTTAGAATAGAATCAGCCTGGGAGAAATATGGAAGTTCAGGATTATCAGGGGATTTGGACTCAATTTAGGGACTTTACAGTCACTCAATAATCACTAACACTGATAATTTTTCTTAGCTACTTACTGTTTTTCAGGTATGATGCTAAATCATTTAGAACCATTATCTTGTTTGATTGCCACAAAACCTCTTTATGTAGGTGTTTTTTGTGCTCCCTTTAACAAAAGAGTTAACTGAGTTTATGTCAACTGTCCAAGGTAACAAATGGATTTTAGTATACTTCGAACTCAATAGCAGGTCTGCTTCACTCCAAGCCCACACTCAAAACTATTTAATTATTAAGTGTTTTTTTCAGTAGGATGCTACTGGCATTTTGGAAAGGAATTATTTGTTCAGTAAGACCATCCTTCACATAGCATCCCTAGATCCCTACACAAAATGTTTGTGACACCCCCCAGTACCAATGCTTCACTTCTCTTGAGAATCATTGTGCTAGTAAATTTAAAAGAAGCTATGGAGAAATGTTTCTACTGCCAGTCTTCCAGATTTTTCAAACTTCCAATAAGAGAGAATCTATTTATATTCTCCAGGACCACACTGGACCAAAGAAACATTATTAGAATTTTGGCAGTCTGGATCTCCTGTAAGTAAATAAGAGATTTGGATAGAATAAATAAGAAACCATCTCTTGGTATATTCGACACATGGCTCTTTTATGTTTGGTTTGGTTACATTTTCAGGAACATATCATCATATTTATACATATCATCATAATAGGAATCATATACAATGGTCATAAGAAGATCAAGATTAAAATCATTTAGTGTCTTATATAGAAAGGCAATTTAGATTTTTACCACTCCAAGCTGTATAGACCTTTTAACTGAACTCTGATTCCAGTATCTGTTCCTCTCCATCTCAGCCTCTCTGTTCTTACAGATAAATTTTTCTAAGATGCTGCTTTCATAATGGTAGTCCTACTGTGAAACATGCATGAATATCTTACTATTTAAACCTTTCATTTTTCCCCCTTTCTTGGCATTAACGTTCTTCACCATCTAGACTTTACTTAAAGTACTTGTTTTACCTTCTGCTTCTCACCAAGTATCATTAATTTCTGACAACTGAATCTCTTTACTATTTCCTAATGACTCATATTTTTCCAACTCCTGACATTTACTTTTTCCATTTCTCCTGCTGAGAATTCTCTTCTGAATACTCTGTGCTTAATAACCACTACCAGGTCTTTCACTAGTCAAATATCTCCTTCTTCATGAGATCCTGCAGCTTTTTCTTCCTCTAAAGGCCTAGAGATTATTTTCTCAGTAATTATTCTTTATGGTAGATTATCAGAATAATATGTGGTGCTTGTGAAAGTGTAACTCCTATGTCTGCAACTCCAGAGGTTTTGATTCAATACATCTGGAATAGGGCACATAAATCTGTATTAAAAGAAAAAAATCACTAGGTGATTACTGATGATCAACCAAGTACAAAAATCACTCAGTTGGCACATCTAATTATTTTGCATGAATGGCTTCATTTTGTATCATTAAAATTTCCATGATAGGTGGGTCCATGTCTAATTCATCAAGGTTCTAATTTATAGAAGGCACTTGAATATTTTCTCATGAATGTGTTATAAATTACCTGACAAGATTCTATTTGATAATTCATGCTGATTTTTTTCATGATCAGAATGCATATGTTAGAATATATCTTATTTTAATGATAAATTAAAAATTATTTTATTGCACTGCACCCAATTTCAGATTGGAATATATAATGTACAGCTAACATGCCTCTTTCTCATGTCAAAAGAGGTATGAATAACCAGGCCAGGTGCAGTGGCTTACACCTGTAATCCCAGCACTTTGGAAGTCCAAGGCGGATGGATCACGAGGTCAGGATATCAAAACCATCCTGGCCAACATGGTGAAACCTCGTTTCTACCAAAAACACAAAAGATATATATATATATATATATATATATATATATATGTGTGTGTGTGTGTGTGTGTGTGTGTGTGTGTGTGTGTGTGTGTGGTGGTGCATGCCTGTAATCCCAGCTACTTGAGAGGCTGAGGCAGGAGAATGGCTTGGACCTGGGAGGCAGAGATTGCAGTGAGCCAAGATCCTGCCACTGCGCTTCAGCCTGGTAACAGAGTGAGACTCCGTCTCAAAAATAAATAAATACAAAATATGAATAACTATTAAGTGAACTAACTTTTAGGAATTTTAATAGAGCTTAATTCTTGTATTGTGCTGGTCTCATGAAATATTTTAACAGGTAAAAATATTGTGGGCTTCTTCTTGATAAATTCATTTGAAGGCCCAGTTGGAGATGAGTATTCTGTATAGCTTTGAAAAAGATGAAAATCCATATGTGAGAATTGTGTTTATGAGAACAGAAGCAAAGCACTAATAAGTACTAATGTCCCAAAAGGGGTATATTTTTAACTATATGATAAATACAGATTGTAATTATGAGAGTTAAATGCAAAAGTTCTATGTTATCACAATATAAAAAAAATGAAAAAGAGTCAAGAAATTTAAAAGAAATAAAATGAAATACATAAGGATTAAGGGAATGGTGAGTTGGATTAAGGGAAGGAGAAAAGGAGAAAAGAGAAGGGAATCATTAAAAGGGTCTTCATGGGCAATGTATCTACATGATGAGGACTTGATCTTATAACAATTACAGTTTATTCCAACTGGAGGGGTCTTAAAATAATGTGAAATAACAGGTACAGTGTTGGGTCTCAAAAAGGACCTTGTGAGTAAGGAGTCTGAAGCTAAGTTTCATTAATTTCACCACGTATCTGCCTCTTATCATGATTTTTGATGTGATTTTGGTCATTAGCCCCAGAAATTCCTGTATCTGCCTTGGTCTATCCACCCCTTCACACTGTGACTTCCCAGGAAGTACTAGTCATCCAGAGCTCAAACATAAAGGAAATTCTTAAAAGGACAAGGACAAAAGGCAATCAGAGTATCTATGACTGGGAGATCTTGTACCTGAGTCACAAAAGTCACTCTCACTAAAAGGAATGGCACACATGCACAAGGCAAGGAAATAGGAAGGCGAGGGAAAGAGTCTGAGGACAATTACAATGCAGGTACAGTCATCTGAACACCAAATATGTCATTTTGGTGACATCAAGCCAGTGAGGCATAACTCTTTCTCCAAAAATTATACCAGCAATGGCTTTTGATAATTACCAAAGGAATTATCATTTCAAGATTGATGTGTCAGTTGAAGTGGGTTTCTGAGCACATGCCAAAGCAGGCAAGAAAAGAACCACTTACTGCCAAGACTTGCTTCCTGTGCTTCAGTCATATCTTATGACTGTGTTGGCTTTTGCACTAATATCCAAGTGAGTTTAATTCCCAGCAACACTACATATAAGGTGTGCAGACACAAACTTGGAATGCTAATATAGAAAATCCGGTAGAGATCTTAACAGAGTTTATGGAAAAAGCAAAGCTCATGTACAGAGCAGACGGTGGCTAAATGTCAACAGACTTGTGAGTGGATGTAGACTGTGTACAGAGATTTGGGGCAAACCCAATTCTCTGGAACATGGTGAAAATTTTAGTATAAGGTAGAAAAGGCTTCTGAATGGCAGAAAGGGGCTTTACTACATTTATTCAGTTTACAACACAGAGGAGACCCTTAAGGACTTACTAAGAGCCAATTTATCTGTAATTTAGAGACATGTTTCAGCTAAGTGACAATCAGATTCCCAAGCTGCATCATCTAAGAGGAAATGAAAGGCTGAAGTGGAGAGGAGCTGTTATAAGAAGACATAAAAATTACAGTACACAATACAATCACATAAGTATTCCAAAAATCTGGTAGAATAATTTAAAATGTTAGAAGCCTAGGTCTATTCACTGAAGTGCTAAAAGTTCTATGTAACTAATGGCTAAGAGTAATTTGAATAATCAGTGTATGGACGTTGGGTCATAATGTAATACAATATACCCATGTATGTTTGTGTTAAAGCTTAATCACACATACAAACATATATAGATAGAAAGAGACAAAAGGAAATATGTATCCAACCACAAAGAACCAACCTGAAAATAAAACTGTAATATTAAATACTACCGCAGACATAAATACATACATAAATTTACCAGCAGAAATTTTTGAAAATGTAAATATTACCTAAAATTCTTTTCTCTAAGAAAGTTTTCAGTATGATAGCTTCCAAAATATGTAATAAATTCCTCCTATCTTCTCTCCTCTAAGATAGATATAGTCCTTCTCTCATAACTCTCCTTCTGTATTGCTTTAAATGATATTATCATATATTGAGTAGTTATAATATATTGGGTCCAATATCACCTTCCTTACATTTCTTCTCTTATGTCTCACATAAACCCCACAAAGCAGAAATTATTAGAGCTTATATGTTATGATCTCTAATATGAGATGAGAAAATTCCTTCATTTCTTTACTGAGAGCTAATTTAACATCATAATATTGTGGAAAGAGTAGACAGTTTGTAATAAAATTTGGTTTGAGTTTATTTTGCAATTCCTGGCTTTGTAATCCCAACCACTCACAAAATAGGACTGACAAAATAACAATAACCTATACAGTGAAAAAAATAATATAGGTTCATGGTCAAATGAACAACACAAAGGTGTTATATTTCTTTAATTATTAATATTCTGCCTGACTTCAAAAAGAATCTGAGTTGGAGAACATGATAAAGATGAGAAAAAAAGGATAGATAAAATGAAAGAAGAAAGAAAATATGTAAAGAGGGAAAACGGTAGCATGAACGGAAAGAAAAAGAATAAAATAAAGACAAGCAGCATAAGGAGGAATGGAGGTTAAACTATTGCTACATGAGAGAAGGCCCAAACTCCCTTTCCTTTAATTAACTCTATACTCCATTTCTGGCATTCCCTAATCAGGGAGGATATTTACTCATGGATCCTGATTCTTTCTTTTGCATGATTATGACGATTCCCCTCAATAATCAATGTGTAGGAAAACTAAAAGCAGCTGGAGTGAAAAATAAAGGGAGAAAGATATGATAGTAGCTGGAACTGCTGAGTGTTCAGAACATTTTTGTGGAAATTGAGGGTGAGAGATTTAGATATAAGCAGGCTCCAGACCTTCTGTAAGAGTAGCATCAGCAAAGGTGGTGGGAGGGCAAAAATATTTTCTTTTTTAATGGGCTTGAAATTAGATTCCCTTAATGTGTTTTGAGAAAGAGGTAATATAAGCATTTTAAGTGCAGGAATATCCTTTAATTTAATGCCATATTTATTGTGAGAATGTGAATATAAGGGAGAGTGATGTCGGGGAGATGGCAGAATAGAAAGTCCCAGACAGTTTTTCTCTACATGGAGACAATGATTCAACAATATATAAACATATTTATTTATGAAAAATTCAAAAACCATTTAAGAGGCTTCTGCAATCCAGATGAGCACAAAACCAGTCACATCAAAGTCACTAGAAAAATTTATGGCACTCATTCACCACAGTCCTTCCTCTACGTTATCACAGTGGGACTCAGAGCAAAGTTCCAGCTCCCAAATTCTCCCAGACACTTTTTCTTTACATGGAAATATTGGTTTAACAATACATCAGCCTATTCACTTGTGAAAAATCCAAAAATTTAAGAAGATTCTGAAATCCAGATGAGAACAAAACCAGCCACATCAAAGTCACTAGGAAAATTTATGGCAATCATTTACCACAGTGCTTCCCCCACCTTATCACAGTGGGACTCAGAGGAAAGTTCCAGCTCCCAAATTCTCCCTTAGGCAAGAAATGAAAAGATGGAAACATATGCCCGTTATTCAAAATGTTGGGATATCTGCCAAAGAAACTCATTTCTTTCTTACCTGCATCTAAGCACTGACAGAAAGAGCACCAGGTTGGGGATCCTCAATAACAAAGGCAATAGTTTGAATTCACACTCTCTCACTCAGCATAGTTCCTCCCACTAGCCCAGCATGGAAACTACGAAAGAAGCCTCTCAACTCCCAAATTCTCTCAGGGAAGATAAATAATTGAAGTTCATGTGTCCTACATTTTAGCTTTTTGAGAGGGCTGCACTAGAAACTGGTGTCTACTTCTCTTATTTTGGAGTATGTGCAAGATCCAGCATACTCTAGATGGCTGGGGGCTGCTAAAAACAGAAAGAGCTGAGTGGCTTGCTGCTGCTGCAGAGGACACATGGCACAGCAGATATAGAACAATACAGCTTGGTTGTCTCTCCCTTACAGGGGAAAGAGAAAAGTGTGTGTTCCATGTTTTGGCTTCTAATGGAAGTGCTTAGGAGCTCATTTATTTCTAACAGGCCTTGAAGCACTGATGAAGCTTGACAGATTCTAGAAGCCTAGGAGCCAATGAAGGCAAAAGGGACATACGTAGCTTGTTGTAGATCTAGAGAAGCTACACTACTGCAGACAGATACCAAAACTTGCAAGAGATTACCAGCCCCTGAACCAGCTAATCTCTCAACCTGGAAATGTACACACATAAGTTAAGACACAACAGATACACAGGAAAAGTTGAGAAGCCCCTAGAATATCTAGCCAGATTGAATAGTGCAAGTCATTCCTTGTACAAAGCTAATTTATAAACACCAGGAGAGATTTTTAATGACAACAGAAAGTTACAAGGCACACAAAAAAATAAGAAACATTTCCCCATGAAGAAAAAAAAATTATCAGAAACTGACCCTAAGAGGCATGTAAACTACATGACAACTCAAAATAACCATCATCAAAATGTGCAATGAGCTCAGAAAAATTATATATGAAGAAGACAAGAATATCAACAAAGAGCTAGAAGATATAAGAAAAAAATAATATTTTGTAGGAATACAATCACTGAAACAATTTATTTATGAGAGTCCCATAGAAGAAGAGGGAATGAAAGAAGGAGAAAGCTAATTTGAAAAATTAATGGCTGAAAACTTCTCAAATATGGGAAAGAAAAGAACATTGAGATTCACAAAGTACAATATATTCCAACTAATATAGATCCAAATAAATGAACATAGAGATACACTATAACGAAAAGATAATAGTCAAAGGTAATGAGAGAATTTTAAATGCAGCAAGTGGAAATCAACACATCAAATACAAGGGACTCCTCATAAGACTATCAGTGAATTTCTTATCAGATACTCTACAGGCAAGAAAGCATTGGAATTATATATTTAAAGTACTGAAATAAGAATACAGACAAGTAAGACTAATTTATCTGTTAAACCATTCTTCAAAAATGAAGGAGAAATAGTTTTTCCCAGAAAAATAAAAGTTGGGGGAGTTGATTACCACTAGACCTACTTTACAATAAATGCTAAAGAATGTTTTTTAAATTAAAATTGATACAGGAGGGGGGTCGGGAAGTGCTGAGTAGAAAAAGTCAGGGTCCTTGGTGAGCACTTTACCTTCAGGCCTGTGCCACAGACCTAAGTGAGAATAGGCCCTCTTGTTTTCATGCCCAAATGTTGCATTTTCCAAGACTGCTTTGGTCCGCCATGACCCATTTTGTGCTATAAAAACCCTGAGACCATACTGGGCACAGACACAAGTGGCTGGACATCAAGAGGAAGACATCAGCAGAAGAACACACTGACAGATGCTGGCAGGTCATCAAAGGCAGAACGACACAGATGCTAAGGGAAATTGGTTGAGGGAGGTCAGAGAAGAGCTTGGCCGCTGAGCAGCCTGACTCCAAGGAAAGACCACTTTCCCACTCCATCCCCCTTTTGCCTCCCATCCATTTGCTGAGAGCTACTTCCACCACTTGTACACATTATCCAAGCCCACATGTGATCTAATTTTTCCAGAACAAAATCCTTGGGATGCAGAAAGCACTCTGTCCTTTCGATAAGACAGGGTGTCTAATTGAGCTGATTAACACAAGCTGTTTGCAAAAAGCTAAGCTGAAAGAGCACAGGTAACACAGATCCACTGGGACTTTAGGAGCAATAAACACTCATCCCTAGGCGCTGCAGTGGGGTTGGAGATCAAGCTCCCCAAGACCGGTCTGCCTGTATGCATCCCCTAGGGGTGTGAACTGTGGGGCACCAAAGAAGCAAGCAACTCCTCCTGTTGCACACCCTGCAAGGGAGAAAAGGGAAAACCTTTCCCATTTCAAAGTGAAAGTACTCTAGGCAGCAACACATAAGTATATCAAAGTACATAGCTTTCTTGTAATTTAAATATATAGAAGAATACAGAATACTAATACCGCAATGAAGGTGTAAAATAACAATTTTGGTATAGGAGTTAAAAAATAAAAGAATACACATTAATTATAACTATAAAATATGTTAAAAATAACTATATTCAAAGCTGTAATTTGTGACATTAGTAAATTGTGAGGGTAAAGTAAAAGTGTAGAGTGCTTTTATGTAATTGAAATTCAGTTGTTATCAGCCTAAAATAGCTTGTCATTAGTATAAGATCATTTATCTAAGCCCTATAGTAACCATAGAGAAAATACCTATGGAAGACACACACGCAAAAAATGAGAAATGCATCAAAGCATGTCACTACAAAAAAGAAAATCCAAAAATTACAAAGAAAGACAGCAAAAGAAAAAGGAGAGGCAAAAAACTATAAAATATACAGAAATCAATTGAGAAAATAACAATAGAAAGTTCTTCCCTATCACTAATTATCTTAAATCTAAATGAATTATCTTTCCAATCAAACAACATAGCGTGGCTAAATGGATTAACAGAAAGAAAAGAAAGAAGAAAAGTAAAGGGAAAAATAAGTTCCAGTTACATGCTGTCTACAAGAGACTCACTTTAAATTTAGTAACAGACTGAAAGTGAAGCAATGAAAAAGATATTCCATGCAAACTATAACAAAAAAAATCAGAAGTAGTCATAGCAAGATTAAACAAAAGAGACTTGAAATCTGAAATGACACAAGAGACAAAGAAGGACACTGTATATTATAAAAGGACCAGTTCATTAGGAAGATAACCATTATACATATATATACAATCAACATCAGTGCTCCCAAATATATGAAGGAATCATTTTCAGAATTGACAGGAGAAATAGACAGCAACACAGTCCTAGTAGGAGACTTCAATATCCCACTTTCAGTAATAGATAGAACATCCAGAAGGAAGATTAACAGAAAATAAAATTTGAACAACACTGTAGATGAAAGGAACTGATAGACATATACAAACATTCCACCCAACAGCAGCAGAATATACATTCTTCTCAAGGGCACATAGAATATTCTTCAGGATAGATCATATGTTAGCTCACAAAAAAGTCTTAATAAATGTAAGATGACTGAAATTACACAAAGTATATTATATGACCACAAGGGAATAAAACTAGAAATCAACAACAGAAGGAAAATGGGAAAATCTACAGATAATGGAAATTAAGCAATGAACTCCTAAAGAAGCAATGGGTTAAAGAAGAAATAAAAATGGAAACTAGAAAACACTTTAAGACAAATAGGAAGATAATATACCAAAACTTATGGGATACAACAAAAACAGTACCTAAAGGAAAGAGTGATAATGTCTACATTTAGAAGTGAAGAAATATCTCAAATAAACAACTAATTTTATACCTCAAGACACTAGGAAAAGAACAATTTAAGTCCAAAGTGAAAAGAAAGGAGAAAAAAAGATTAGAGCACAAATACTTACAAGCAGAGCATAGAAAAACAATGGGAAAAATCAACAAAAGTAAGACTTAGTTTTTTTTGAAAAAATCAGCAAGATTTTTAGGAACTTCTCTAAAAAAGAGAGAAGACTTAGTAAGTAAAATCAGAAAATAAAGAAGGCACATTACAACTGACATCACAGAAATATAAAGATTAAAATACTTTACTATGAATAATTATATGCCAAGAAATGGAATAACATTGAAGAAAGGAATGGATTCCTAGAAACATAAAACTTAGCAAGACTAAAGCATGAAGAAGTAGAAATATCTTAACAGAAGTATGACAAGTTAAAAGATTGATTTAGTAATCAAAACCTCCTTATAAAGAAAAGCCCAGAACCAGATAACTTTACTGGTGAATTCTACCAAACATTTAAAAAATAATTAATGCCAATCCTCCTTAAATTCATCCCCAAAATTGAAAAAGAGACAACACTTTCAAACTCATTTTATAAGGCCAGCATTATCAAAGTCAGACAAAGACTACAAGAAAAAATCATAGTCCAATATCTCTGATGAACCTATGAGAAAAAATTCTCAAAAAAATACTAGAAAACCGAATTTGACAGCATGTTAAAATGATCACTCACCCTGACCAGGTGAAAGTTTTCTCCTGATGTACCAAGATAGTTCAATATATGAAAATCAACCAGTGTGATGCACCATATGAATCAAATGAAAGATAAAAATCATAGGAAAATCTAAACAGAGTTGACAAAATTAAACAACTTTTTACAATAAAAATACTCAACACACTAGGAATAGAATATTACCTCAACATTAAAAAAGCCATATATGAAAAGCCCACAGCTAATCTCACACTCAATAGTATGAGTCAAAAGAATGAAAGCTTTCCCTCTGAGATTACGAACAAGGCAAGTATGCCCACCCTCACCACGTCTATTAAACATAGTCCTGAGAGTTTTAACTTGAGTAATTAGGAAAGCAGCAGTAACAAAAACATTCAAATATAGAAAAGAACATCTAAAATTATCCCTATTCACAAAAAGCATAATTTTATATGTAGAAAACATTAAAGATTTTACAAGACAACTATTAGAACTAAATAAACCAATTCAGCAAAGTTACAGGATACAAAATCAACATACAAAAATCAGTTGCTTTTCTATACACTAAAATAAATAATTTTTAAAGAAAATTAAGGAAATAGTCCCATTTATAATAGAATTAAAAAGAATAAAATACTTAGAAATGAAGTTAACCAAGTAGGTAAAAGACTTGCACACTGAAATATATAAAATATTGCTGAAAGGAATTAAAGAAGACATAAATAAATGGAAAGACATGTTGTGTCAACGGACTGAAAGATTCAATAGTGTTTAAATGTCAGTACTCCCCAGAGATATCTACAGAATCAATGCAATAATTATAAAAATGCCAATAATTCTTTTTTGCAGAAATAGAAAATAAATAATCTTAAAATTTATATGGAACCAAAAGGGATCCCAAATAGCCAAAACAATCTTGAAAATAGGTTGAAGATGGAAGCCTCACAATTCCTGACTTTAAAACATATTACAAAGCTACTGTAATTAAAATAGTATGGAACTGGCATAAAGACAGACATACACCAGTGAAACAGAGTAAAGACTCCTGAAAAAACCCATGCATATACAGTTAAATGGTCTTTGACATGAATACCAAGACAATACAATAGAGAAAGGATTGTGTCTTCAATCAATGGTGTTGGAAATACTGAATATCCATATTACAAAAGGGTGAAACTGGACCCCTAACTTATATCATACACAAAAATTAACTCAAATGTGTTAAATATTTAAATGTAAGCCAAAAAATATAAAACTTTTATTAGAAAATATAAGGAAAGGCTTCTTGGCATTGGCTGTGGCAATACTGTTTTGGATACAGCACCAAAAGCAAAGACATCAAAAGCAAAAATAGAAAAATGAGACTATATCAAACTAAACGCTTCTGCAAAGCAAAGGAAATAATCAACAGAGAAAAAGACAATATGTAATATTGGAATAATATTTGCAAACCATATATCTAATAAAGGGTTTATATCAAAGATATGTAAGAAACTCCTACAATTCAATAACAAAGAGAAGAAAACCACTCAATTTAAAAAGTGGGCGAAGGGCTTGGATAGACATTTCTCAAAAAAAAAAAAAAAAAGACATACAAATGGCTAACAGATGTGTGTGAAAAATGCTCAACATCATTAATCATCAGAAACATGAAAATCAAAACCATAAGGAAATATCACTTTGTAGCTCTTACAATAGCCATTATCAAAATAACAACAAAAAATAAGAAGTATTGGTGAGAATGTGGAGAAATTGGAACTCTTTTACATTTTGGGGAGAATGTAGTGTAGCCACTATCTAAGACAGTCTGGATGTTCCTTAAATAATTTAAAATAAAACTACCATATGACTTTCAAATCCCTTTTCTGAGTATTTATCAAACATATTTGAAATCAGGATCTCAAAAAGGTATTTGCACTCCCATGTTTGTTATAACATTATTCACAATATCCAAGAGGTGGAAATAGTTTGCATGTCCACTAATGCATGAATAGACAAAGAAAATGTGGTATATACACGCAATATAATACTATTAAGCCTTAAAAAGGCAGAAAATCTCATCAGCTGCTATGCTACATGGATGAACCTTGAAGACATTATGCAAATTCAAATAAGCCAGTCACAAAAGGACAAATACTACGAGACCACATATATGAGGTATGTAAAGAAGGTAAATTTACAGAAGCAGAAAATACAATAGTGGCTACCAAGGCTGGGGATTAAAAGGTAATGGGGAGGTATTGTTCAATGGATACAGAATTTCAGTCAAGCAAAATGAAAAAGTTTTAAAGATCTGCTGTATAACAATGTGCATAAAGTTAACAAAAGTGTACTCTACATTTAAACATTTAAGAGGGTAGATTTTATTCTATATGTTTTTAACCATCATTTCAAAAACATTAATTGAAATATGTACTTCAAAATATAATTTAATATTTGTATAATAAAATATACTGTAAATACAAGAAGTTGAAACATGAGTATTTTTTAAAGATTAGTGTTTGGTATACACAAAAATATCCATATGCACATACACCTTTATCACCTTGCTGATGTTTTAAAAAATATTTTCCAGTCTGTCTTCTTAAAATATGGAAGCTGAAATAAACTTAATACAGGCATATCTCAGAGACATTACAAGTTTGGTACCGAACTTGTGCAATAAAGGAAATATAGCAATAAAGAGAGTCACAAAATTTTGTTTTGATTTCCCAGTGCATATAAAAGTTATATTTAGACAATATAGTAGTCTTTTAAGTGTGCAATGACATTATGCATTAAAAAATAATGTATATAGCTCAGTGAAAAAATATTTTATTGCTTAAAAATGCTAACAACCATCTGAATCTCTAGCAATTGTAATCTTTTTGCTGGTGGAAGGTCTTGCCTCAATGTTGATGGCTGCTTACTAGTCAGGATGGTGTCTGAAGGTTAGGGAGGCTGTGGCTGTTTCTAAAAAAATAGGAAAATGAAGTTTTGCACATCAATTGACTCTTTCTCTCATGAAATACTTCTCTTTTGCATGGGATGTTTGTTCAATAATACTTTACCCATAGAAGTTCTGTGACTATTGGAGTCACTTCTCTTGAGCCTTGCCAATGCTTTGTCAACTAAGTTTCTATAATATTCTAAATATTTTGTTGTCATTTCAACAATGTTCACAGCATTTTGACCAGGAACAGATTCTATC
>CAUYLG010055780.1:0-21331 GCA_963573385.1 Cacajao melanocephalus | reverse complement strand
CAAATATAGATTACTCTTTAAAGATAGTTGATGCTAAAATGAGGAAGGAAGAAAGATAAGTTCGTTTCTTTGAGCATGATTGTGGTCTGAGGACAGGTTTGCTAGCAAGAGCTCTCTAAGTGAATGAGAGGGCAGGATAGAGAGGTTTTCAGAGTTAACAATTTTACAGGGTTCTGCTCTCCAAGTGTGGTCAACAGATCAGTATCACCACCATCATCTGGGAGCTTGTTAGAAATGCAGAATCTCAGGCCACGCTGCAGGCCTACTAAATCAGAATCTGCGTTTTAACAAGATCCCCAGGTGATTAACATGTGCATTAAATTAATACTCACTGCAGTAGATCAAGACAGAAATGTGGAGGAAGGAAGGAAGATACAGAACTTGTGACGGTATTACAGTACTCAGGTCATTTTTTTCTTGTTCAATCACCTAGGCATGCTTTGGTTTTTATCTGAGATGTAATGAGAAATGTTTAGAACATCCTTTAAGGGCTTCTAAATTCTTGGCGTATATGGAAAATGAAGGTCTGTGTGATGAGAAGTCACCTCTAATGAAATCCAGATCAACCTTTCTCTTGGCAGGATTACCTACAGTGGAGGTGGAGATATTATTGCTTCAGCCTCACTCCTAGATAATCTATTTTATTTGGTCTGAAATAGAACTGGTACTACTATATGCATGTATATATACCAGTTTTATATATATACATGTATATACATGTGCATATATACATATATATAAATATAATGTATATATGTACATATGCATGTGTGTATATATATAACTGATATATATACGTGTGTGTGTGTGTGTGTGTGTGTATATATATATATATATATCTCCTGTGTGACTCTATTATGCTGCCAGGATTGAGAACCACTGAGAATTCAAGTAAAGCAGTGGCTCTCAACCATGTCTGTACATTGGAATCACTTGAAGAACTTTAAAGATGACTGATAGCCAAGTCCCACCCCCAGCGATTCTGATTTAATTAGGCTGAGGTGCAGCCTTAAAGGTGATCTATTGATATTATTTCTAATCCTAGCTCTTTAAGGTACTCCCTTCCTTTACCTCAGTGGTTCTCAAACTTAACTGCACAGTCAAATCACATGGGGGCTTTGAAAACTGCTGATGTCCAGGCACTTCTACTGGCAAAACTGCCTATATCAGCAATCAGATCTTTAATGGTGAAAAAAAGGCACGCTTCCCTCTTCTTCCAGTGGAATTCTCAAAGCACTTACAATCTGAGTCATTCAACTTGACCCTTAATTACTCAATCAACAAATGTTTGTTAAGCACATATTATGTACATAAGCTAGTGCTGCACTGCTCTTTATTTGTAAAATAGGCTTGTCCACCCAGCAAGACTCATTTTTGATGGAAACATGTTTACATTTCCTTTCTGCTTCCCAGTGTCTACTACAAAAGGTTAGCATTACTGCTCAGTATTTTACCACATCAAATATTTAAGTTGTAATTGAATGCCACAGCAATAGCAAAGTACATGGTACAAAGCTAAGTAGGATTTTGGAATGCTATATTGTTTTTGCTATTTCCTGTGAGACATGAACACTCTGAAGTCTTTCTCGAGGTCTACAACATGGTTCGGAATGCTTTTTCCCAATCCGTGGCTGGGAGACCACATTGGAATCATGAGGTACTCGTTATCAAGTGCAGATTACTGGACCTCACTTTAGACCTACCAAGTCAAAATCCCTGTGTATGGGTTCTAGAAACCTGTATTTTTAGCAAGCACTCCAGGTTCTAATTCTAATGCATTCTAGAATTTGAGAACTGCTGCTGTCTTAAAAAGGTGAGTAGGAAGAACTAACATGAATAGAATGCCTACTACCTGTGAAATTCAGTATTTAATGAGCGTCCGTCTTGAGTCTGCACAGTGCTGGCACATTACAACAATGAATGAAAGAAAGTCCTCTCAGGATCTCTTGAGACTATGCCTTGGGTGAGAAAAATTAAAATAAAAAAAAAGGAAGGAAGGAAGGAAGTAGGTAGGTTGGTTCTTAGAGAAGAAAAGAAAGAGTCCTTACCCTAGAGTAGCTAACAGGGTCAATTAGCGTGCTGGGTGTCTCGTCAAGAATGATAATATAAAAGCAATACACTTAGTATGCTAGGCTTTTCAGGGACCATATCTTTTAATTCTCACAACCACCAGGTGAGATAGGCATTCTTGTTCCCCTCTTCACCTACGGTGAGATTCAACCTCAGAACCTCCGAGTCCCACTATTACTAGAGGTAGACAGGTAAGTTAGATGAATTTCTACTTTCACTTAGTTCAGGAAGCAGAGTTGGTTCAAATGCTAGAACACTTCCAACGAACAGTCACAGCTTTGTAGTTCTAGTGCCGCCGCCGCCGGCAAGTTTGTTGTGACCCTGGCGGCCGAGTTACTTTCTGCGCTCTGGGCGGTCTCGCAAGAAACACTGACAGCATTGGGACTTCACTTCCCAGCAAGCCCCGCGGCCGCCTATCAGGCGAGGCATGCCGGGCACCTCGCCCCTCTGTCCTCTCCGGCGGAGCTGCCTGGCGGAAGCGGGAAGGTCGCAGCAAGGCGTAAAGGCGCACGGCATCCTGGGACATGTAGTCTGGCCGATGCTCGGACGCCCCCTCGGATGAATGGGACCGAGGCTGACTGCGAACTACAGCTCCTTGGTGACAACGTCGGTGTTGGCCACGGGGGAAGGGGAGACCTCGCCGGCCCCCGGTGAGAGCGGTTCTTTGGGACGGTGCGATGTGCTGCGCTGCGGCGAGACAAGAGGCCGGCTTCCTGGGGTAGCGTTATAGGCGGGCGCTTTCTCTGCGCGCTCGCTCCCCAAGCCCTGCACCGGCCATGCGCCCGGCCTTGGCGGTGGGCCTGGTGTTCGCAGGCTGCTGCAGTAACGTCATCTTCCTAGAGCTCCTGGCCCGGTGAGTGACCCGCTCGGGCCGCACCCGGTCTCCCGGGGAGGGTTGGAGGAAGCCGGAGGAGAGGTGCCCCCGGAACGCGTCCATGCCCCGGCCCACCCCGCCGCCCGCGCAGTTCGAGTCGGGACGGCCCGAGCGCCCCAACAATCCGTCCTGCCTGGGCAGCCTGGGACCCCGCTGAGTCCGCTGCTTCCCAAAATTGCGCACCGGCCGCAGTCCCGCCTAACAGTTTCAGAGCATCCCTGCGAGGGGAACACTCAGGGTGGTTCTGTCGTCACCCCTTTTCCACATTCGGGGGGATTGAAACCTGAAGAGTTTTTCACATGACCAGTCCAAGGTTGGCAGAGAGGTAGTGTCAGAACCAAGAGTCCTTCATCAAACCACTTTCTTCCTTGCCATACAACTCCAGCTCCTTTTTCGATCCTTTTAAATAACACAGGCTGGTCTTGAGCAAAGTTTTTTGATTTATAAAGCAGTCTGACTTTGTACGTGCTGCAAAGAAAGTTTTATTTTTATTACGGCATCCTGCAAAGCATTTGCTTTGTTGGTCTTGGAGATGGTTATGAGTACTTTGCCCAAACATACATAAATGATGCGGTAGAACAGATATTTATGTAAAACATCAGTCCAAGTGACCCGAGAGTGCTCTTTGAGGTGGCTTGCAAAAAAAAAAAAAAGAAATTACGTAGAAGATCAGTCCAAATGGCCTAAGAGGGCTCTTTGAGGTCGCTTTGAATGTGCAAAGTTCAGTGGATAGAAGCTATTACAGAAGAGACAACAGGGTGTGGAAAAGGCTCCAGGACTAAAAAGCTCAGTGTTGTGAATTTCACTCTTGGCTCGGTCGTCCACTGGCTTTGTAGCCTTTCAAGTCACTAAGCCTCTCTGGGCCTCCTTTTCCTTTCAGTAAAACAATATCTATAGTGTCACCTAGCTCGTGTTTCTGAGTCTATACATTACAAGTTGAGTATCCTTCATTTGAAATGCTTAAGAACAGTAGCGTTTTGTATTTTATAGTGTTTTTGGATTTGGGAATATTTGCTTATACATAATGAGATATTTTGGGGATGGTACCCAAATCTAAACACAAATTTATTTGTGTTTCATATACACCTTATACACATAACCCTAGCTTGAAGGTAATTGTATACAATATTTTTAATAATTTGTACATGAATTAAAGTTTGTATACATTGAACTATCAGAAAGCAAAGGTGTTAGGTGTGGAATTTTTCACTTGTGGCATCATATCAGTGCTCAGAAAGTTTCAGATTTTTTAGAGCATTTCAGAGTTCAGATTTTCAGATGAGAGATACTCAACTTGTGTCTCTGTTGATCATCCGAACGATCCTGTAGAGAAGATAGGTCACGAATTATAAACTGTTTTACTGAGGTGGAAACGGTCCAAAGAAGTTAGGTGACCTTTCACTACTTGTAAGTGGCAGAGTCAGAAATGGGACCTGAGACGTCTCAACTCCTAGTCCAATACCTTTTTCAACCTTCCTGCCAGTTTTGAACTTGAGCAGCTCATAGATTTTAGTCATCCAGTTCTTCATGTGGTGCCTAGTAGAAGTTTATTTTATTCGATACCATTGATTAAATTATCCTGAAGCAACCAGTTTACTTAAGGTAAACTCTGTGTGGGGTTAAGCTTTGCTGTTACAGAGCTTGAAATTTTATTATACAGAAAGTGTTGATAAAGATCTGTTATTTGACTTGGGAATAGGTAGCGAGGGATATAAAAGTGAAAAAGCATTTATTCAACTGATAGACTTTTTTTTGTTTTTTTTTTTTTTTTTGGAGATGGAGTTTTACTCTTGTTGCCCAGGCTGGAGTGCAGTGGCGCAATCTTGGCTCACCCATGTTGGTCAGGCTGGTCTTGAACTCCTGACCTCGTGATCCACCCGCCTCAGCCACCCAAAGTACTGGGATTACAAGCGTAAGCCACTGCACCTGGCTGCTGATACACTTTTAAAGGAAGGCCACTTTGGCAACAATTGATTTGAAAATATAAAAAAGTGATATCATCAGGCCAGCCATGGAAATGAAAGAGAATAATGGTGTATATTTGTGTTGAATATGCCATTAAATTAAATCTTGCCAAAGGCTGTATGACATGAGAATACACAAGCAACTGAATCCCTTCTTTACTAGTTTGTGAGCCCTTGACTGAATTACTTGATCTCCCTGAGTCTGACTCAACTGTCAAAGAGGGTGATGGCGATGATGGTTGTAGCAGCTTCACAGAGTTTTGCAGGATTAAGTGAGATGCATATGTAAAGCTAAAGCACACCGATAGGGCTTGCCATTCTCTTCAACAACTTCGTTTCAATACAGGTATATTTCTTTTATGAGCTGTTCCTGCAAAGTTGTGGAAAATCTAATTTTCATGCATTATATGAGAGTCTATTTAAAATATTTTGAACAATTTGTAAATAAGTCATCACTCATCTTTTTTTTTTTTGTAAATCTGCATTTTTTGCATAAAACGATGGGCTTTCATAAAGCAATGAGGAGGTGCATTTATTCGAATAATCAGGGGTACCCCAGACTGAATAGAGCCCTTTCCTAACTTGCTTAGACAAGTCTCCACTTCTTGTGTTACAGATCAATAAAATAAGAGCTAGTTGAACCAGATGGCCTTACGGTTCTTTGTATATATGGCCTTGGAATTTGTGACTTTATCTTGGGACATCACAGTGGAAGGCCCATAAATTTTTATAGAACAGGAACTGTGCTTTTTATATTGGCTGCCTTGGAGCCATTAGGTGCCCTAATAAGTAGCAAGTGTAACACTAAATATAAATGCTAAGTGACTTGCAGGAAGAAGAGGACATTTTAAAATATATATATATTTTATTGCATTTTAGGTTTTGGGGTACATGTGAAGAACATGCAAGATTGTTGCATAGGTACATACATGGCAATGTGGTTTGCTGCCTTCCTCCCCATCACCTATATCTGGCATTTCTCCCCATGTTATATCCCTCCCCAACTTCCCACCCTCCGCTGTCCCTCAGAAGAGGACATTTTTAACCATTTTCCCCAAATTGGAAAACAAATTTAGTCTTTCCTTTATGATTTTTATACCTATAATTGGGACCAATAATAAAACACAATGCAGTGGACAGAGCAGATAGGTGGTAATGGATGAGTGCCTTGATATTCCTCCTTAGGGAGCTTACGTTCTACCTTGGAAGCAAAATATACACACGTCGGCTAGTTACCTAGGCAAGATATTGCATGTCTTACATCAGGAAAACAATCTGAAACATTTTTGTTCCCATTTTATTTTTCATTCAAGTTTCCTAAATTCGGCAAAAGAAATGCAAAAGGCATAAACTATCTGCCCAGTTCATTCTCTTCAAAGTTGCATTCTTTTTTAAATAAAAATGTGAATATTTGCCAAGAGAATTCAAAGTAAGAGAAACTGTTTGCAGTTAGTGATTACAATTCCTGAGGAATAGAGCTCAAGAAAACAGGAGAATAAGGGATCCAAGTTTTTACTCTGAAGTTTTAGAATAAATTATTCAAGTTAAAATAAATAATTCCATTGGTAGCTATACAACAGTGTGTTTCAAAAAGCCTTCATAAGTTGGCTTTTCAAAAATTGAATTATTCGAGTCCACTAGGGAGATGTTTTTAATTCTATGAAAATAGAAACAAAAAGTAGATGAGGATTGTTGCTGGCCTGTGAGAAGGAAGAAGTGGGAAGTGAGTCAAAATGGGTAGAGGATATCTCTTGGGAGTGTCCTAACATTAGATAGTGGCAATTATTGCACAACTCAAAACCCATACCAAACCCCACTGATTTGTAATAACAGTAATGCTAAGGGTAACTCCAAATGCCATTTATTTGCCGTTGACCCCTGGGAGACTCACCTAACACAGTGCTGTGGGACCCTCAGCGTCTTTAGCAATGGGTTGAAATGGAATGAAATATCAATGCCCACCTCCGTAACATAAAGACCAAATTTTAAAATACTAAGATGTCCTTTTAAAACATCCTATAGCGAATGCACATGTAAAGTGAATCATTTTTTAAATCTCTGTTTATTTTTCTTAGAAATTATAAGACTCTAAATCACATTGGAACCCTCACATTCATTCTCTTGCTTAAATCAAGGTGGGTCACTGACCGGAAGGTGAGAGCACAAAGATAAATGGGACCTGGTTAGTCCCCTCAGCGTCCCTGCTAAGGCATTGGCTTCTGACTGCCTCCTTCTTCATGTCTGGCTCCCTTATATTGTCATCTTCGTGGGCAGGGGTCCAGTCCCATTCAAGCTGGGGGCTCCCTGGAAGCTGCCACCTAACTCTACACATAACTGGGTCTTGATAATTGTTCTTTAATTTACTTGGCCTAAGTTTGTTAAAGAGAACATAGAAGGAAACTTTTAAGCGTTTTTTTGATTAAGTCTTGTGCCTGGCACTTACGTATATTTTCTCATTGAATACGCACTACAATAATGAAGTCAGTTCCATTTCAGAGATGAGAAAAATTAGTCAACTTGAATGAAGGGTGAAGACCTTTTAAAGGTTGAAGACCTTTTAATATGCAAGATCCTAAATCGTGGTCATCATACTTGCCTTTTTCACTCTGTGGCAGGCATGCATTAAGTGCTTTTCAGGGATGGCTCACTTACTCTACAATAAATCAACCAATGGGCACTAATACGGTTCTCATTTTAAAGATAAAAACACTTGACATAGGTAAATGAATTCACTTCTGCTGTCACATAGCAAGTGACAGAGCAGCATCTCGCATGTCAGTGTATACTTTTAAGCCCAATGGAGCATAGAGGTTCTCAACCTTGTGTCAGCACCTGAGAGCCACCTGTGCATCACATACACAGTCGCACATGTACTCACACACACACTCTAAGCCCTTTCCTTGCACTTTGATATTTCTCCAACCTGGCTGCACGTGAGAGTCAAGTGGAAAGCTTTTAAAAGTACAGATTCCAGGGTCAGACTAATCAAACTAGAAGTGGGAGAGTGAGCCTCTTTGGACAAACAGGTTTGTTTGTTTGTTTTTTTGAGACAGAGTCTCAATCGCTTTGTCACTCAGGCTGGAGGGCAGTGGCATAATCTCGGCTCGCTGCAACCTCCACCTCCCAGGTTCAAGTGATTCTCCTGCCTCAACCTTCCGAGTAGCTGGGATTATAGGCATACATCACTACACCCGGCTAATTTTTGTATTTTTAGTAGAGATGGGGTTTCACCATGTTGGCCGGGCTAGTCTCGAACTCCTGACCTCAGGTGATCCACCCACCTCGGCTTCCCAAAGTGCTGGGATTAGGGGCGTGAGCCCTGGCTGTTTTTACAGAGCAGAGCAGGCTGGCCAGAGTTGCAAAGCACCGAACCATCTAAGAGTTAAAGTTCCTTCTGTTGTGCATATTTAGGCTAATGGTTTTAATTAGCTCCTTGAATGAGGTAAATGTCTTACATAATTATTTATGGATTCCTGCAACATTTCACTTTGTCCTTTGAATATAAGAAGTGCTAAAAGAGAACTTGTTGAATTGCATAGAAAGCAGTAGTTTTCAAGGAAACCTTCATAGGCAGCAGAGCTTAAAGAGCCACAAGACTTCTGCTTCAATTAGTAAGCCTAGCTTGGTAGAAGAATGGCTCATGCCTCAGTTGTCTTATTTTTGTGCCTGATGGGTATATTTAAGGACTTGTATATCTTGGCATTGCTGTATAATAATAATGCCACCAATAGAGGATGGAGTCATTTCTCATAAGTAGCATTATATTAATACTTAATAATACAATTACATTCCTCCCTTCACCAGCTTTAGGTAAATGCCTTTGGTCAAGATGAAAATATAGAGTACAAAGTCTGGTGAATATTGGTATTATAGGAAATCTGGAAGCTTCAGGAGAGCAAAGATAACTGCTCACTCTGTTCTTCTTCCAGTGATGGAGCAGAGCTAAATGGAAGACAAGCTCAAGAAAACCTGAACATTTTAAATGACTGATTTTCAGAGTGCCTCAAGATGCATGTCAGGAGGAAGTTTTTAACTTTGTAAATTTGTTCTTAACAATCACTGTGGAATGTGGGGAATTTTCCCCAACCATTTCATGGATCACTAAAGAGGATCTATTGAATTCCACAAACATTTTTTGAGTGCCTAATACATTCAAAACACTGGGTTAAGGGTTGTGGAGAACAGACTACAGCAGTGTTTTTCAGCGTTTTGTTCATTATGGCTTCCTCCGGAATAGTTTTTAGACATTATTTTCTTAATTCCCCGCCACCCCCACCTAGATACAGTATGTATCTATATTTGTACTTTATTATTATAAAAAGAGTAAGATTCCCCCCATCCCAAGAACCAATTTTTGTCCTGTTCTGGGCATCATTTAAAGCAATGTCCCTATCATCAACAGTGGGTCACGTTTTCGTTTGACAGCAGTCTTGGTGATTCCTGGTCAGGAGGGATATATAAACATTCCAGGAGACCTGGGTGTATTTCTGTCCCTGGACTTTGCTACCTAAGCTGACTAGGATCCTGATTAAAGACCTTTTTGGTGAAGCAAAGATCCCAATAAGAACACATGACCAATTTCCTACAGTTTACTAGGAAAGCTGTATCATAGTTCTAGGCACCAGTATATCACAGTAATTCTCACTCATGGCCTGGTACATGCAGGGAGGGAGGAGTGAAATAAGAAAGCTTGACCTTCTCTGTGAGATCAATGCTAAATGTATATGACCCAAAGGCTATGAACATTGAGATAAGGGACAGTGAGTAATCACAATCCATCCACCCTGTTATTCTGGCCCTATAATTAGACTGCATTTTAGTATTATCTCCATTTTCCTCCCCCTCCCTTTTTGTTATTCCCTGTACAGGAAGCATCCAGGATGTGGGAACATTGTGACATTTGCACAGTTTTTATTTATTGCGGTGGAAGGTTTCCTCTTTGAAGCTGATTTGGGAAGGAAGCCACCAGCTATCCCTATAAGGTATGGCACGTTAGAGTCTCTTAGCTTTCGGATTTTTTAAGAAAGAGGTGGCACCTGTATAAAAGGAGTATGAGACATTCTTTTATAGATTTTTATTTCAAAGATATCAGTGGAATAGTAAGTCATTTTCTGAATTTAAGATGTTGTGGAACTCCAAGGTGCCTACTTCCAGAATAAAATTTCTGCCACAAGATTTAAAATAACTGTGATGGAGACAAGAGAGTGTGTGCGTGTGTGTGTGTGTGTGTGTGCGCACGCACGCTTATTTAGTATAGGATCAGTCAGAAGGCCTAGTGTGACCACACATTTTGTGCTGCCTTCTGTGTTGGTAAAGTTAGCAGACATTCTAAAAGAGAAGTATCCTTGTTTCTTTTTAAAAACGAATGGCTTTTGGAAATAAATAGAGGTAGTAGTTACATAACTTTTGTGAATATACTAAATGCCACTGAGTTGTTCACTTTAAACTGGTTAATTTTATGTGAATTTCACTTCAATTAAAAGAAAATGAATGGCAAACAAAGTCAGAATTTGTGGATGCCAGACCTGTAGTCCATTAGTCCAAATTTGCATAATTGTACTCATGGGGCCAAACAGAAAACAGGGCAGTTCTTGTGATAAACAATGTATTGAAAACTCAGCCTTCTTGCTGAGAGTGACTTGAGATGAAAGTCTAATTCATCCAATTGTGCATATTTAGTAGGATGATGTCACTTTTTCCCCTTGAGAGCAACATTCTGGTATGAATATATCCAAGTATGAAGATGAAGCCCCATCTTCGTTGGTTTTCTTTTGCAGATTCCTATGTAGCATGCTATAGAAAATCCGGCTGAATTTTATTAATATTATGCTTTAAATTTCCCAGTGTGATGCTAAATATCCCAGATACTTTTTGTTTTGCATTGGCTTTAGCATCTGCATAAAACTTTCTGCCTCTGAAGGCCAGCATTGACATTGCAGTAAAAGCCCCAGCATTTCTTGACTCCTCTGGCCCTTTCCCACCTCTTCCCACTATCTCTTCCCATTCCCTTTCCACCACTATATAAGATATGGTGACAGGAAGTATACCCTGTCACCATTATAAAAGATATGGTGACAGGAGGTATACCCTGTCACCATATCTTTTATAATAGCATCCTAGCTGGCTGACCTCCCTGCCTCACACCTCTTCATCTGTCCATTTCACTTAATATCATTTATCATGTCACCCCACTCTGCGGTTACCATGTCTGAATGACGTCCAAACTCCCCAGCCTGCCCTTTGAGGCTCTCTGTGACCTTGCCCTGACAGCCATATTCCCATGCATGTCCTATGTGTGGTGGCCATTTTATTTTCTGTAGGTGAAGCCATAATCAAAATTTTGCTCATGTCATTCATCCCCATCAACAATTTCTAGGCAAGCAATGTGGAATAGTTAATCATCCTTAAAGACCTTGACAGACTCTAAATGGCACCTCTTCAAGATAGAACTAAGAAAATTTGGCAAGAAAACTTGCAAAGTCGCCGATAGTATATTATTTAGAAGCTCTGAAGAAGCTGTTGCTGGTAATTTTGCATGTGCATTCATTGTCAAGTTCCTCAAACTTTCCAGACCGTATTAATTTAGCCTTGGCTTGACTGCCTATTGTGGTATGTGGCTCCATACCTAACCAGCAACGCAGAATAGGTTCTTTCAGGGAAGATCACTCAGGACTCAGTGCTGTCATATCCTTCAGATGTGCACAGGTGGAAAATGGTTGGGAATCTCAAAGATCAACATTTCCTGAAGAATATGGAGTCACTTATTTGCCTTTGCCCTGCATTCTTTAGCCGTTTATTTTAAATACCGTTTTTTCTCTTACTGAATATAGTAAGTTGAGTCATATGAAATTTCTGACATTCAACTCTTTTTGACCTATAAAAAATGGCAATTTCATATGTAGAAGTCCCAATATATGTAGAAGGAATCTTATCTATTTTTTGAATCACAGTGATGACATACAAATGTAAAATTATTTAATTCCTCTGTTCATAATTATTCATTTGTGTTTATCCCTTTAAGTTATTAGGGTTACTGGATTTTTTTTTAAGTTTTTGTTTCTGTTATTATCTTAAGACCTATAAACTTCCAAAAAACAGAGACCCTAATTTTAAATAAAAATCTGTACAGATAAAATCATGTCCTCATTAATTTGGAGGCCACTAGTTCAGAATGAGGGAAAATTTTAGCAGCTACTAGGCTGAAAGTAATTCTTAACTTATCTTTTCTTTAGAAACAGAGAAAATTAACAGTACAAACAAGTGTATAGAGGACGTATTTGAGAGAATCAGCCATTTTTAAGTTCTTCACATGTATATGAAAATTATCTACAAAGAATCAATATAGTTGTTTTAAGTTGCTGTGCCTACTTGAAAAATATTAAATAGTGTTTCTTTAAATGGATTTTATAACTCAGGCTTTCCCACGTTAGTCTGGCTTTATGAAGTATTTTGATATGTACTTAGTAGTTGACTTCACATGATGATAGTAATGCAATCCTATAATGCAGAGGAAATACGCAAAATGCCTTTGTAGCCAAAAATATGTATTTCCTATACTTGATTTTCTTGAAATCCTGGATTCTGTTTGATGCGTGGTTCTGTCTGCATTTCAGGTACTATGCCATAATGGTAACCATGTTCTTCACCGTGAGCGTAGTGAACAACTATGCCCTGAATCTCAACATTGCCATGCCCCTGCATATGATATTTAGATCCGTAAGTGCTGCTGGATCACGTGTGTATGCGCCTCTGAAAAGTGTAAAGCTGGTAGATTGAATATATGGCAGAACTAGAAAGGTGGTAAGTGGTCTTGGGTAGAAGAATAGGTTTGTGAGTGAGCAGGGATGTCTTTCATCTGAGAAGAAAAGCAAAAAGAGGCCAGGTGCGGTGGCTCATACCTATAATCCCAGCACTTTGGGAGAACGAGGCAAGTGGATCACGAGGTCAAGAGATCAAGACCATCCTGGTCAACATGGTGGAATCTCGTCTCTACTAAATATACAAAAAAAAATTAGATGGGCATGGTGGCACATGCCTGTAGTCCCAGCTACTTGGGAGGCTGAGGCAGGAGAATTGCTTGAACCCAGGAGGCGGAGGTTGCGATGAGCCAAGATTGCGCCATTGCACTCCAGCCTGGGTAACAAGAGTGAAACTCCATCTCAAAAAAAAAGAAAAGCAAAAAGAAATCTCAAAGTGGATAGTTTACTTTTATTCATCAGAGGTCTGATGAGCGATTAATTAAAAGAAAATTAAATTTTCCCCAGGAAACAGATTTTACCTTCATTTTCCCCCATCTCTTTGATTTTATATTCAAACATGCTATTAATGTTATTTAACTTATTTCTTATCACTTACTTTTTGTTTCTTTCTTCCTTAAAATTACATTTACTTCTAGAACATGAAAGAGATACTTGTCTTTTCTGATGTTTTTTTTTTTTAAGCAGAGACTTGAGATAATAGAGAGAAATTCTTGATGAAGGTAGGATTTCTCCCAAAGCAGTCCAGGCACAAAAGGCTGATGATTGTGATAATAACACTTACATGTGGCCTGAGATTTTTGTGAGATTGTACTGTTCCCGAAGGGACTTTCCAAAGTTAATTATAATAATTAAGGTGAACTTCGAAGCGTTGAAAACATAGTAGACTTTCAACAAACACCTGTTGATTGATTGTTACCTTTTTAGAAAGAGATTCTTGCATGACTTTTTCTATTAAAACTGGTTGGGGGTATGGGGTGCGGATAATGGGGAGGAGCTTTTAAAAGCTCTTATAAATTAAGTAGATGGACATTTTGACAAAAATAAATCTATGATAACATTTATTTCTGCTAGCCCTAGCGTCAGGGCTGACCAGTTACAGTTGTTCCTTGAACAACGTGGGTTTGAACCACATGGGTCCACATATATGCAAATTTTTTTCAACCAAATACAAAAATACAGCATTCATGGGATGCAAGACATGCCTATAAGGAGGGCTGATAAGGACCGTATTGAGAATCGATCCTTTTTATTCTCATTGTCATTTGTAAAAGGTTTTATTTTTTAACATGATAGTTTTTGTGGTTTTTTTTTTTTTTTAGACAGAATCTTGCTCCGTTGCCCAGGCTGGAGTGCAATGGTGCGATCTCGGCTCACTGCAACCTCTGCCTCCTGGGTTCAAGCAATTCTCCTGCCTCAGCCTCTGGAGTAGCTAAGATTACAGGCGCCCACCACCACATCCAGCTAATTTTTGTATTTTTTTAGTAGAGACAGAGTTTCACCATGTTGGCCAGGCTGGTCTCAAACTCCTGACCTCAGGTGATCCTCCCGCCTCGGCCTCCCAAAGTGCTGGGATTACGGGCGTGAGCCACCATGCCCGGCCATCATCATAGATTTTTACGGTTTATACTTTTGCCATCATAAGAACAACTAAATCCTACTAATTATTCCTCCTAGCCTCCTTCATTCCATGTTTTTACCCTTTGCCCGTGTTCCTGTTCATCTGGAATTGTGTTATTTTTTCCCGAGTGCACTAAACCTGTCTGTTACTGTTGTCTCTTTTTGCAGGGTTCTCTAATTGCCAACATGATTCTAGGAATTATCATTTTGAAGAAAAGGTAAACAATATGCTTTTATATTTTGTGTATGGAAATGATATCCTGAGTCCCTGTCTAGAAGCTAGTCATCTGGATTCCTTGTCCCAAAATAGTGATAAGTTTGCTTCTGGCCATCTACCTCTTTTCTTAGTTCTTTCTTTACCAGTAAGGCCTAATCATGCAATGTCCTGAAGCAGCTGACCAGGTAAGAGGCCCCACCTGTGGTGTCTCTGTGTAGAACTGAGTAGCTCCTGGCATCATTGAATTTTAGTATCATGCTAACCTGTGACACCAGCTGATAGAGATGATAGAATGCTTCACTGTGCACTATGGTCACCACTAGCCACATGCGACTGTTTACATTTACATTTACATTTTTTTAAATTAAAGAAAAATAAATATTTAGTGCCTCAGTTTCATTAGTTACATTTTTTTCTTTTTTTTAATTTTTTTGGAGATGAGGTCTCACTCTGTCATCCAGGTTGGAGTATAGTGGCGCAATCTTGACTCACTGCAGCCTCCACCTCCCAGGTTCGAGTGATCCTCCCACCTCAGCCTCCCAAGTAGCTGGGACCTCAGGTGTGCGCCACCATGCCCAGCTAGTTGTTTTGTATTTTTGGTAGAGATTGGTTTTGCCATGTTGTCCAGGCTGGTCTCAAATTCCTAGTCACATTTGCAATGCTCAGTAGACACACGTGGCTGGGGGTGACCACGTTGGAGAGCCCAGATGTGGAACATTTCTAATATCCCAGAAATTCCATGGGACGGTGCTGCCCTGGAAGACGCATCAGTACAGCATAACAAACTAAGGAATGGTTGTACATATTAAAAAGGAAATTCCTAACAAAGGCCCAATAGCCAAGAAGATGGAATGAAAGGTTCAGGGCTGTTCTTTGTGACCGTCACCAATGGCTATCTTTGGGATAGGGGCAGGAAATACCAGAAGTACCTGGGATGGTTTTTCAACGTATTTGTCTCCCACCTTCATCCTGAGCCTCACCCCTCACTCCTAAGGAGGAAGGATGCTAGCGAGAGACAACACATAGAGTTTGGGAAATTTCTCAGGGAAAGTTCACTTTTAAGACCAAAATTATACAAGTTGATGGCAACTTTTCAATGTATTTGTTATCCAGCCCCAAGCTCTCTATACAAGCTTGGAAAGTAGCTGTCAATTCAGAATGTGAGGACCTAGAGTTATTAAGTGTTAAGGGCTGTGTCACAAAAAGAACAATTGTCCTGTCCCACTAGGCTCTGTATCATGGACCCTTTATCTCCTGAGACTTCTGAATTCCCCAAAAAGTACTACGGTAGTTGATTTCTTTCTTCTTGGTTCTCTGCATTTAAACATAGATACATGTGATGGTCAGGTTTATTACATTTGAAGTGATCACCATACTTCTTGTAGTGTAGAATTCACCTTGAGACAGGCCTGTGGTCTTTCCCAACCTTTGATTCTGTCTCATAACAAGGATACAAAAGAAAATGTTATAAGAGGAATTGTATTCTCCAGATATTGCCCCAAAATGTTAGGGGTCTTTCTCAAGCATCTGTTACCCTTAAGAACTTGTTTAGAGTCTGTCGTCTTGCATCTGTCGAAGCCTTTTGACTCTCTTTTCTGTACACATCTCTTTCCCATAGAGCAGGAATTTCCATAACTTTCCAGTAGCGTGAATTAGTAACTTCGTATCTCCTTTTATCTTGGGTAGAAGCTCCTCAAGTTCATAGTGTGCTCTTCATTCCAGGATTTGAAATTCAAATCTGTATTCACCTTACCCATGCCTTTCATTATTTTTTTTTCTTGGCCTGTGTTGTAAACCTCTTCAGCATGATCTTTCCAGACTGAAGAGGTTCATTATTTTTTACTGTACCTTTGCTCATACCGGCTTCCTCCCCGACCCCTCTCTAGCATGGTCCTCCTGGACCTTTTAGTTCCTTTCTCTGCTTATTACCTAGTTCTACAGGCCTTCTATGAGATACTGTGACCAGAACAATACGATGTATTTGAGTAGAAAAACCTCGGATGGTTCATCTTCTTAGTTTAATTTCTTTTAATCCTTGCCTGAGGCCTTTTGCTTGATCACCAAGAATCTGAGAGGGTGCTAATGATACTAGTTAATGTGAAATGCTACTGTTATTACTGCCCATAGTTCTATAAACGGAATATCCTTCCCCTTATCCAACTATGCCAACATTTTAAAACAACATTAAATCATTCAGAGATCTTAAAAAAATAAGCCTCCCCCAGAGAATGGATGACTGGATTATTTTCTGAGTGTTGAATCCTGCTACTTGCACTTGATAGCACTTGCATAGCGTGTCTTAGGACACAGATGTGGGTCTCCTAAAGACAGGAAAAGCAGTAGATCCTAGCAAGGACCGGGTCAAGCTTTCATCTGGACTCTTGAGAGCAGAATGCAACTATCAGCCCTGGTCTGTTTCTGTTTTTGTTTCCTGATGAAGTAATTGATTGGTCAACAAAGTGTTAGAAACAGACTGAACAGTACCTAGGAAAAGTGTTGGTTAGAAACCGGTCAGTATCCTGATTCATTCATATACATATTTCTGTGGACTCTGCTGGAAAGTAGTCCTGCCTGTCATATTTTAGTGATTTGTACTTTCATGCACCATCTGACTGTAAATATCACTTGGAAATTCATATCTGTGCCTTCCTAAGGTGTTTTTCTTATTTTTTTGCAGATACAGTATATTCAAATATACCTCCATCGCCCTGGTGTCTGTGGGGATATTTATTTGCACTTTTATGTCAGCAAAGCAGGTGGTAAGAAGCTCACAAATCATTTTATGTTCACTACTTGCTGTTGGGGCCCAGTTACCAGGCAATTAATAAAATTCAAATTCTTATGTAATAGAGAGATTCTGAAAGAGAAGAAGGGAGGGAAATGGGTAACATAAATGTTTCCCTTGTATGTCGGCACCTTGCGTGTAGTTCTGCTCTCTGTACCTAGTTTATTTTCTTATTTCCTAGACTTCCCAGTCCAGCTTGAGTGAGAATGATGGATTCCAGGCATTTGTGTGGTGGCTACTAGGCAAGTACAATAATTGTAATAAAGCTAATTGCCTCTGTAGTTGTGTTTGCTGAGTTTTCCCCTAAGAGACATGTTTCTTGTCAAGAAGCTTCAGCTAAACAAATTATACCATGGAAGAGAGGCAACTGGGATCATATATCTCCAAACCTTATTCAAGAAATGAAAAAAAGAAAATGCCCGCATTTGTGGCAGTATGTTCTACAACAAGGATCCATGTTTTTCTTGGTTGCCACTGGTATAGAAAGACAAGTGTGTGTCTACTTGCCCATCACACTCTTTGAACATCATCCATCTCATCACGATCTGTCTGCTGAGTTGAAGCTTCTGCAGGGCGTGTTAGGGCAACTGACTCTTTAAATTTCCAAGGAACTCATTTCTAAAGCCTTGTTTTCTTCAGAGGTTAGCTGTTTCATATGGCGGTGTTCCCAAACCTGACTGATCATCAGAATCTCCTGGAGAATTTTTTTAAAACACAAGGATCTCTTTGTGGAATTAAATAGGCAACTCCTATAGAGCTTTGTTCTCATGTTGTTTAATATGGAGGTGAGACTCGT
This sequence comes from Cacajao melanocephalus, assembly GCA_963573385.1. NCBI lineage: Eukaryota > Metazoa > Chordata > Mammalia > Primates > Pitheciidae > Cacajao > Cacajao melanocephalus. Next base: position 3,248 of record CAUYLG010055780.1, on the reverse strand, counting down.
TCCAGGAGCTTTCAGTGATAACAATAACAGATTGAAACTGACCAAGTGGAAGAGAAATTGCGATGAAAGAACTGTGTTCTCCTTGCTTCTTGGCTTTGAAACTTTATCTCTTTAGGTTGCTGTTTGTAACACAGAAAGATCCTTATGAGCTATTAGAAAAATACCTAATAAGAAAAATTTGCAGAGTGTATGTACATACAGTCCATGGTGGAAATAGTAGTGCTCAGCAATTTTAGGTTCAGGCTCACTAGTCTAGTAATCAAAGAAATGCAAATTGAAACCCAAGTGTAATACCTTTTTATGTTGGCCTGTCATATCAGCAAGATGATAAGTGATTATCTCATTGCTGCTGAGAGTACAGTAAGACAACTATTTTTATCTGATAAAAATAGTTTGGGTATAAATGGACACAGCGTTTATGGAAAAATACTGTGTATTGTATTGTTTTAAATGTCCACAGCCTTTGAGTCAGTGATTGCACTTACGAGACTTTATCCTAAAACATATCAACATTTGTTTAAAGATTTGTATACAAGGATATACATTGATTTTAATAATGAAATACTTGGAAATAACCATTCTCATAAGACATTGAAGTATGGTATGTCCATATGATAGTCATTAAAAGCATTCTTTTGAAAAAAATTTCATGACTAATTTGAAGGCAAAGTCCAGGCAAAAGCTCATGAAGAAAGCAAGATGTAAAATTCCATATGCCATCCAATCCTGTCTTAGTGTAAAAAATTTACACAAATGAATATATAAGGAGATATAGAAAGCTGTAAAGGACTAGATGGTAATAACGTATTTTTATTTCTTTTTACAATTTTGTACATGTTCTACAATTAGTTTGTAATATTTGCAAGACATTAAACAATATTCTTCAAGAAAAACATCTGGAAATGAACAAATGCAGGCATCTTGTAAGCTGATGTTTGTTTTCTAGGTATTGGGGCACTGACTTTTGCTCTCCTGATGTCAGCACGGATGGGTATATTCCAAGAGACTCTCTACAAACGATTTGGGAAACACTCCAAGGAGGCTTTGTTTTATAATGTAAGCAACTTCTTGAACATGAAAATTCCTAAGTTGTAAAATGTTATTTCAAGTGAACTATACCATACCATTCTTCTGATGTAGTTAAGGTGTATTATTGGTAGTTGGCTTTCAGACCCACAGACTGAAGCAGTTTTGATGGGATGCTCTCGTGGGTTCTGAGCCACAGTTCACTACATGAGATGATCACTATCAATCAAAATGAATTAAATTGTGTCTGCACATTTAGCAAATTCTTTTGTGCTGAATGACTACATGCTTCAATGTTTCCATTCCCTGTTGTTGAGGAAAGGATGCTGGCTCCATTGTTTGCTTTGTCTGTGATGGCCCTCAGACCCTATAAGGGCAAGAACCATAATTTGAGAGTTGATGTCCTGCCATACGATGTGAAGTGGTCAAGAAGCACTGTATACATTTAACTTAAGTCTAACTTGCTTTTATTTATATTGCTTGTCAAACAACGCGTACAACTTCTAATCATTGTAAAGCTACTCTAGTGATTCTGTAACATTTTGGCACTTATATTTATGTGACCTGTTTCTTTCCATAGCACGCCCTTCCACTTCCTGGTTTCATCTTCTTGGCCTCTGATATTTATGACCATGCAGTTCTGTTCAATAAGTCTGGTGAGTTTGGGGTTAGACAGTAGAATTACCTGACAGTTTCTGAGGCAGAGTCTCAGTTTCACTCTTGACTTGACCACAGCCTTTTTCATGATCTTATTCAAATCATGTGCTCCTTTTGAAAACATCTCCATTCCACTTTCCAGTCATTGCAGCAGCAAAAGCTTTTACAGGGGTTTCTCAATTATTTACAAATGAAGTAAAAGAATATCTTTGAGTTTTCTGTTTTGCTTTGGAATTTGTGTGTTTGCATTTGAATGTGAAATGTTTGATGTTTTGAGAATGCAAATGAATACTCATATCACACTGCAGAGACTGGAGCCCTGCAAAGTTGGGCAGCCATCCAGCTCTCTCAACTGCTGTTCATCCTTCTCTGCCATGAAAGGCAGAGCTGCTCACAGATCCAGCCCAAGCTGCCCACAGATCCAGCCCAAGCTGCCGTGGAGCAGAGCAAGAGGGGCGCTCAGTGATGACAAGGGTTTTCTCCTACTTACAGATGAGCTAGGCAGCAGATGAATAAGCAAAATTAGTTTCAAGCATCTAATGTAAGTTAGCTATTACTTTTTAAAATGTCAAGTTAATAAATTAGCTATAGATTGTCAGTTAACTTGAAAGGGATCACTTATATGAGCTGATTATCTACGAACAGAGTATTATATAGACCAATTGAGCACACAAGGAACAAATAAACATTTTTAAACTCAAGGCTTTATGTTGTACACACCTCGAATGCTTAAGTACATTTTGTAGAATGGCAGTAGGTGCTCAGTAAACATTTGTTTGCTATGTGAGCATGAGTTGTGAAGTTATGGCTATTCTCTGCATTTATTTTTTTTTTTCCCTCACTTCCCCCACATTCTCCTTATCTCCCTAGCAACTGCAATGGCACTGTTTCTAAGTGGCATAATTGCCTGAAACGGGCCCTTAAAAAAGAATAAAGATGACTGTATCCAGAGTTATACCTGATTTCACCTGGGTAAGGCTGTTTGCATCCATATGCACAAACATTTTAAGTATAAAAATCATAAGAATGAAATCAGTCAGTGGAATGAGGTGAAGAGCTGAGTATCAACATATAACTGCAATCCTATTTAAACACATTTCCTTATTGTCTCCTATTTCTGTACCCTGAGGCGATGTGACTTTGGCTGAGGACACCCACTCAATGTTATGGAGCTTGGGACTAACCAATTCTCTGGGAAGATACCCCATTCATTCAGTCATTCCTTCAAAAGTATTGATTGAGCATCTGTTTTGTGTCAGATACTGCAGGTGCTGGGCGATACATCAGAGAAACAGTACTCTTACTCCTGTGGAATTTCTGTTTCATGGTAGAGACATTCATGTCTTGACCTAACTTATAAATAGGGCCTAAAGAAAGGACCGCCATAGAATGAGTGATCAATAATCAGTATCCTCTTTTTATCTTCTATCTAGATTTTAATTTTCTAAAGGATACTCATGTATTTTAGTTGGTTTGAATGAATACCTAAAGCTTGTTGAGATCTCTCGGTGAATTAATAAATATATTTAAAGGGCCTACTCACTGCTTTTACTAAGTGGGAAGTA